>CM042427.1:32523170-32773170 GCA_023631565.1 Gymnocephalus cernua | reverse complement strand
TCATTTGTTCCTCTTAATAAGTTGGGTTAGATAGGTGTTAAAAAAACAGCAGGATCCAGAATTGCAATGATTTGACTATTCTGTGCACCTCACGATTTACATCCCACAGCAACATTTGGTGCCAATGCAGGAAGTTGTGTGCCTTTTATTTAGCAAGGTGGAATCTAAGAGCATGGAGGTCAGGGCGGTGGATGAGCAAGTAGGCGGACTTTGATGAGGGTGACCAGGGTTTGTGACCCGTCACTGATCTGCAATTATTGTTTACTTTTTTAAACCACAACCACAATGCTTCCCTAACCATAACCAAATATTCCATTTGCTGAACCCTAATCATAACATAGTTAAAGGTATAGTGGAGGATTTTCTTTTTCCGGGTGGATCATCAAGACTTTTGGTCCTCCTAGTTGTCAATCATTCTGCTGATATGTTTACGTAAGGCCGTCGTACGTGCTCGTCCCTAGGTAGTTTTCGCTTTCTGCCGCCTCTAGCCCGACCGCCTTCTCCCCGCTCTCGACTGGTGCTGGCTCTTGCGCCCCCGCCCTGACCTCGTCTCCCTAAAGTTAGCTATAGAGATGCTTGTCGTAAATAGATTTCCACTTACCGGTGGCGAGTCTGACATATAGTGGAAAAAGTGCAAATCTTCTTTTGGAAACATATAAACAGAGCGTGCATGAGGAGAACTAGGCGTGTGCATGCTCTCTCGTGCACACGTTTAATAGGCGTTCCCTCTCGGGAGCAGGTAGAGTGTTGTGCATGTGCATTTTTTCAAAAAGTGGAGAGGGCGGTTCTTTTCTAAAATTCGGGAAAATCCTCCATTATACCTTTAATTTGCCACAACAATGATCTTTACTTAACCATAATAATACTGTAGTCAGTGGTTTTGCAGATGTGTCTAATACCAATGTTCCTGTCCGGAAATTGGGTTGGTAAAAACCCGCCATACTTATTAATGTCAATAAATTCATTATAATGGACCTATAGATTTATTTATTTTTGCCACTTGAGCAATTTAGAACAAGTTGTAAACACAACAATGATATATTATTACCTTTTAATTTTGAATGCTGCAATAAACTGTAGCATTACAGAAAAACAAGATAATTGGTGAAATAAAACATTACAAGAAGACATGGGACCTTTGGAAGGTGTTAACACATACATACATTAGGACATTACAGTACAATGACTTATAGTCATCTGGGAGGTTGAGTTTGGCTAGTGTTGTGACGTGACATGTTAGGTAAGGTTTAGTCTCACATTGCCAGACCTTCCTCCACAGCGCTGTGTAGGAGTGTCTGGCGAGTCCACACAACATTCCGGGATGGTCTGATCTGGTTTATTGGCATTTGTTTAAACCAATCACAATCGTCTTGGCTGGCGCTTAGGACCGTACAGAGCAACAGTGCCTCTGTAAAATAGCCTCAGGAAGGAACTTGTTTTGGTGGGTACATGTGTATGTTCAAAGGTTGTTTTAGTCGTGCAACAGAAAACTCAGATTGGACAGATAGTCTAGCTAGCTGTCTGAATTTACCCTGCAGAGATCTGAGAAAAGGTTAACCATAGTCCTCATAAATCAACCGGAGTTTAAAATGCCAACACAAAGAAAGCCCAAGACAACGGATATCCGGCCTAAATGAGTGAAATCCGGCGGAATTTCCATCGGCAATGGAGCAATCCCCGACGTGGAACCTTGTGGATATTTGTTTGTTTGTAATGACAATGGCTAATGAGGACAAAGAAAAGAGGAAGAGAGACAATATATAGGATAATACATTGCCTAATATGTAATAATAATGGTGAAAACAGAGGATGTGGTTGATTTTAATCTTGTGGGGTTGTAAATTAACCATTTGAGGCCCCTGGCGAGCATAGGGCAGGCTCAGGGACGGCAGCAGGGGGCAAGACAGCTGGGTTCACCCCAGAGACGTAGTCATCAACGGATTTTAGGGGCAGTTTTTAGGGCTTTTTGTGGGAGTGGTCATGGTGGGCCATCTGCAGACCAATCAGACGGGAACGATCCACTGCTTCAACATATCATTACCTTATAATTAGTGCTGTCAAACGATCAAATTGTGATTAATCGCATTAATGTCATAGTTAACTCACAATTATTATCTATTCTAAATGTCCCTTGATTTCTTTTTGTCCCATTATTTTTTCTCATTTTAATGTTCTTAACATGGAAAAGTGGATTGACTTGCTTTGTGCAATTTATTGAAAACAACATTAGCATATACGTAGTGTTCAATTTCACACTAACATTCACACTTGGAGCTAATAATCTTTCACACAATTTAACACTGTTACCTCGATTTTCCATTGCAGATAGTACTGCCTCACGCCACAGGCGAGCGTGGCTGGTCGTCATAGCGACTATGGTTTCCCCTGACTCATTTCCTGGTTGTCCTTCTCCATAAACAACGTAAAATCAAGGGGAGGGGTAACTTTTCCTGCTACAGTGTTTCCCACCGTGGTCAGAAAGAACAGGGGAGACACTTTGTTTCTCTCACTATGACTCTAGAGTCGCTACTCGCTCTGAAGATAATCGCCGTGACGAGCGTACAGTAGCTACACGGCTTGCTAGCCAAAACAAGTGTGTGCGGCCGGCCACGCCAAGACCCGCCCTTTAGTTACTACTATTGGCCAGGTGTCCAAGGTAACGTAACCCCATTTGTTCAGGTCCTATCCCCTGACCAATCCACTATCCGAACCTTAACCACTCGAGGTGAAATGCCTAACCCCAACCAATCGAGCTGCTTCGTAGGGTGGGACATGGCATGGCCAAAGTGGGATTCGTAATTTTGCCGGCCTTGTCTGTTTTGTTTCCGGTCTAGCTAGATCCAAAAGAAAGTTAATCGTGCGATAAAAAAATTGTTGGCGTTAAAATGGGTTTGCGTTAACGCTGTTAATAACGCGTAAAACTGACAACACTACTTATAATGTAAACAGTTAAGCAAAACAGATGCCTATGTACACATCCAGTAGACACAGAGCAACATTATCGTGCCAGTGGAGTCTTGTGAACCAAAACAATGAGATAAAAGGTGTTACAAAGCTCCGTAGAGTTCAGGGGAAGTGCAGAGTTGGTGATCATTTTCTTGGTTGGTTTTTTACTACAAGCAACCCCTATTAATATTATATTTACTGTAGTCATTTGCCCCACTATTAATTAGTATTATTGTTATTTGTTAAATATTGATTTGTGCAGCTTTAATAATAACCTTGCTTAGCCTTACAGCTAGAGGCAGCCTTCTTTATTATAGATTTCTTCTGTTTCTTTCAATATACGTCTTTGTGTCTAAAAAATAAATTATAAACAAGCCAATATATTTTCATTCTCTTTAGTCATTAAAGTTCCTCCATGCAATGCAATGTTGTCTGTTTTTCTTTGTTCCTGTGGACCTGAGTTCAACCTTTCATTTCAACATCCCTCTGTTTATTGCTTTGTTCCTCAATATATCCCACCATGGAGTAAGACGGTCTCAGATCATCATTTCATATCAAAACAAGTGAAAAACATGAACCTAGAGCGAGATCTTTGAGCTCACAAAGCCCTATCCTCTATCACGTTGCTTTCGCTCCCACCAGCCCACCCCACCCCACTTTTGACAGCGCTGTTTTCCAATGCAATCAGGTCTGTGTTCTGCATGTCACACAGCGGCTGGCTACAATCTGACAACCCAATCAAGAGCACCAGCGGGAAACCAGTAGCAGCTAGCCACACTCAAAATGTTATTACAGTCCAGTTAGCAGTAAAACTACAATCAAGGCCTGTGTAACAAAAAACAACTACAGTACCTCCCCTATTTCGGTACTACTAGTGAAACCATTTTCCCCAGGCTGCTTTGGTGCAGGATTGGGCTGCAAAACATTGTGTTTTAGTTACAGATGCTGAACAAATGGCAGCTACTTTTCTAGAAATGAAGTCTGAAAATGAACAAGTGGTTCAGGTACAGGTACATGCAATTTCTTATGTGGGGCAGTGGGAATAAACTATCACTATCACAACAGCCCAGAGAAAATTTGATTCAACTTGTCTCGACTCTGTAAAATAGAAGAAAAAAAGACTAAGAATGTAAGTCCACTGAAGCCAAAAATGAAACAAAAGCTGTTTTGAGGAGTATTCTTCTTCTGCAGAGTATACTATCAGGGCTTTTTCCTCGCATAGAGTGCATGTTGCAGTGGGTGGAGGGAAAATGGAGGTTTGACTTCTGCCACCTCAGCAGTCATCCGACAAATCCATTTTAGCGACACTGCACTTCATACTGTCAATGAACCTGCCAACCTCCCACCTCCAACACCAATCAGAGAGGAGAACCAGACTCATTATTCAGGACAATTAGCCAATGGGCTGGGTGTCCCCTGTCATTACTTATGGCTCATTTGGTCCCAGTCAGATGACGGTGCTATGTCCACTCAGGCTGCATGTCACTCGGGGGTGGGGGAGGGTGGGGGGGGGAGCTGATCTTGTGCTGGGGTTTGACACAGAACGATGGGAAAAAGGCAGCCAGCACAAGATCAGCTCAGCCAGGAGTACAGCCCTCTTAGAGTGTGTGCTAATGTACACATGCATGCTTTTATCTGTACCTTTGTCATTATAGGCACTATAACAGATGAGTGCTGGTGAAAATAAAGGGAAAGGTGAAGGCCATTTAGGTAGAGATAACAAGGCAATAACAGTGAGCTTCATTAAGATTCTGAGGAGGAAAATGTTTTACGGCTTTTAGCAAACATGAAGGAACTGCACGTGGCAGCCTCGTAGCCCAGCAGGCTGATGTAGTGACAGCAAGTGATTCTTTCAGGCAGCAGCCATGAAAGTATATGTTTGGACACAAAACTATACAGAGAGAGAGAGAGAGAGAGAGAGAGAGAGAGAGAGAGAGAGAGAGAGAGAGAGAGAGAGAAACAGAGAGAGAGAGGGAGAGATAAAACTGTGTATGCATGACTAATCCAGTTGACACTCTTCCCCCACCCGTCTGGCATGAGTGTGTCGTCCAGTTCCCAAAAAGTTGGATGCTCTGCTTGCGTGTGTGTGTGTCATCTTGGCCATTTACACCAGAGATAGCCTCCATTTTGGCCTCTTTCAATCCATTGTGTTTTGTACACAACTTTGTACATCCATTTCTGAGGGTGTGATGTGGGCAAATAAAAAGTGTGATTATATTCCCATTAGGGCTGCTGCCTGTGCATGTCTTGGAAATTAATCATCAACCACAGATGCTGCCGAAATAGTTCAGACCAAAATTCGGAAACTTTTTTCATTTCTGTATTCATTTATTTTTAACAAATAAAACTCCGATAAATGTATCAATACATACATTATTTAGTACTACTGTGTAGTCCGTCCATTCATAAAAATTTCGAATGCTTATACTCCTTTAGTAAACCTCTAGTTTAAGAACAGTGGCGGGCCGTTTATTTTAAAACCTGGGCCTTCAGTACAATCCCAAAAGCAATTAAACCACCTTTGAATAACCTCATCATGACCCTACTAGGGCATTATCGTGTGGAATAAAGTGATTTAACACAAGGCTCAACACCTAGAGAGTTTCAATACACTATTGCAGAGACATGAATATACGTTGACTCAAGCCATCACTTTTATGCAAAATGACAGGATGGTGCATCACAAATAACACTATAGTCCAAAATAATGTAATTACCAAAGAAACAAAAACAAAATCACAACAACCAGTCACAATTTACTCATACAACGACCACAAAGCAATCAAGAATACTGTTAAACAAAAATAACACGGGCGCCCGGATAGCTCAGTTGGTAGAGCGGGCGCCCATATATAGAGGTTTACTCCTTGATGCAGCGGGCCCGGGTTCAACTCCAACCTGCAGGCCTTTGCTCTAGGTCATTCTTCCTCTCTCCCCTTTCATGTCTTCAGCTGTCCTATCAAAATCAGAAAATGGCCAAAAAATTATCTTTAAAAAAAACAAACACAATCAGGCATCGACAGACTTCCCCACAAATTCCTGCCAAGTTGCCGGTCTTAACGCACATATGCCACCACGCAGACATAAAGACACAGCGGCCACCGAATCTGGTCATCATTTACACCAACAGCAACCATCTAAAGTAAGCAGTAATAGCTAGTAAAATTGTATTAAAATGCATAAAAATCCATTAAACTTATCAAAGCTGCTCATCATTTGAAGAAAAAGTCCATCTAGCTTTATTTCAATAACTTTCACTAGTAAACTTAAACGAACGTTACTGCTATGGTTTTGTGATGCTTTTGCTTCAATTAGATAACTGGCCTACCAAATGCTGACATAGGCCAGCTAGGAGTAAATGCTAGATCAGATCTGCTAGATGTGACAACATAGTTAGGTTTTGGCATGAAGAGTGGGGATTAGTTAGAGTTATGGTAAGAATGACAGGGTCAGTGAATCAGAGGTAGAATAAGGCAAAAAAAAGGGCAAACCACGATGCACGTCCTGTGACGACGAAACGTCTAGCGGATCCGATCTAGCATCTACCGCTAGAAGGCTCCGGCCTGTCAAAGAATACACCCAACATGGCATACACGAAACTTGATTGGCTGAAGAATATGAGAAAAGTTTAATAAATCTATCCAATATTTTTTTAAACATATAAAAAAATAAAAATACTTGTTTGATAATTATTGATGATATGATTTATGATTCATATTTGTATGATTATCCTATATTTAGAAGAACTTGGGCTATGAGGTTATTTAAATTTGTGTAATAATTTTATTATCATAATTAATAAGGCCAATACTGAGATTATAGTCTTCCTGCCCATGTGCCACTTTATTAACCACTTGGCATGTTGAAAAAAACAAGATTCTTTATGAGATTTGTATTTATATATATATATATATATATATATATATATATATATATATATATATATATATATATATATATATACAGAGTGACCTATTTCGTTTTATTGGTAATTCATCCATTTAAATCCAACTTGAATCAAAGACATCAATCTACCCTGGAAGAGGTTCCACAGAGAGCCAAGACTTTGAGGTGTGTAACAGGTGTTGAGGTCAGGTATAGTGAGTGACACTATGAAGGCTATAAAGTACATAATAAGTGTTTGCTATAGATGTCTTTGAATCCTTAATATGTTTCCCCATGTTACAGAAAATATTGCATAATACCTTTGGTGGGCGTGTTCCAGACAGCAGGGTCTAATCTGTAGGATTTATAAGCAGGTGAATATATTAAATGACTCCGGTTTTCATTAGGCATGTTGCACCAAATTGTTTATCGACCCATATCTCAGCGCTGACACTCCTGATTAATGATGTTATTAAGGAGGGAGGTGCGGTGGAGGGAAAAAGATGACAGGCCATTCTGTGATTGACCATTACTGTGTGTGTGTGTGTGTGTGTGTGTGTGTGTGTGTGTGTGTGTGTGTGTGTGTGTGTGTGTGTGTGTGTGTGTGTGTGTGTGTGTGTGTGTGTGTGTGTGTGTGTGCATTTGTTCATGTAGTTTTGAACAAGTCCATTCTGCCACATGTAATGTGTCTGTACACAAAATTAACATTTGAATGTGCACCTGATCACGCATTTGTGCTCGCCGGTGCATTCATGCGCACAGTATGTCTATCGATGCCTATTAATGCATTGCTTCTGATGAGCTAGTGTGTAAGTGGGTAAGAGGGGGTAAACATACATGCATGCAGTGTGTATTGAAAAACTCATCAAAACATTTCCCAGCCAAACACATATTCTAGTCAATTACTGCAGCAAATACATATTTTTAAAAATCATCTCTATTCTGTATTTCACTTCTTACCAAATGGAGGTGCTTTCATTCAGGATGACAATGGTCCTTTCAGCCTGGTTAAGTGTACAGCCAGTGTTCAGAACAGCATGCTAATAATGTAATAACCACATTCCAGGCTTTTTGAAATGACAAGATATGAGCCACATTTCTGCTTTCATGCTCTATTCCCCTATGAGGCATGTGGCACTGCAGAAGAAGCATTCTCCACTGCCACCGTAATGACAGAGAAGGCTAAATGATGTCTCAAAATCATATATTAGGAGTGAACAGTAGACCAGAAGCCTTGCTGGCAAAGCACTTCACATCTTTGCAGAGCCACCAGCATCACAGAGGAAACATTTTTTGTGTTGTTTTCCTCCTAGTGCTCTGAGTCTGCTTCTGGACGTTTTCTGTCAGCCATCAGCCCCACTGGATGGAGCCCCGACCACCAGCCAGACAGAGATACTGTAGGTCTAGGTGACCTTTGAGCTGTGACAGGCTGCAAGTCATCTGACACCTGGCTCAATCACATCTGCTCCAGGACCCATGGGCCTCTGATTTGAGTGTATGCGTCATGGCACGTGTGTAAGTGAGACAGAGAGAGAGAGAGCGAGAGAGAGAAGCGGGCTTGCCTCACTACACCTACGATGGATCCGTCGGCGGGAGGAGAAAAATTAACTAATCAGCCTCTCCAGTGGTGGAATCTCACCCAATTTATTTCCAAGCTAACAGGCGTTGGTTAATGAGCTGAAGCAAAGCATCCTCTCTCTTCCTTCTCTCTCTCTCGCCTCTCCTCCTGTCCTCTGCTGTTCCACTGGTGATTCTGCGGACCAAACCAATTACTTTTGAGCGCATCCATTCATGAGCACACGCATTCACATTTGTGTGTCCAATCACATATATTCACATTTAGCAAAAAAAGAGAGAAATATACACACGTTATGAATAGACATGTAGTATCACACACACAAACACACACACACACACACACACACACACACACACACACACACACACACACACACACACACACACACACACACACACACACACACACACACACACACACACACACACACACACACACACACACACGCACGCATGCAACCACAAAATGTCTCTGAGCTCTTGGTTTGGTCTGCCAATTACTAAAAGTTTGTGGAAGGGTAAAATGTCTGGTATAAGACCCAGACAGTATCAGTCATTATCAAACGGTTTTACCAGACATAATATCTATAGGAGTGAAACTGAAAATAACACCTTTTTGTTAAGGCCAAGGATGCAGCATAGACAGTTCTGTATCTTGGCTGCAATGAAAAAAAAATGCTCTATTTCTTGCACATTATACAAACACAATGTGCTATATGATTGTTACTGTATAATCATGTCATAATACGATTTTTTAATCCAGGTCTTCTAAAAAATGTTTTGGTGAAGATCTTATTTTACCCACAGTTTCAACAAGTTCTTATGCATGAGCTTGTTGGAGTGCAGATATACTCACACAGTTCACACTCTACGCATTGTCATCTTGAGAAATTTTACTAGTTTATGAGTTATGTTTCAAGATACTGTATGCTATGTCTACAGACTAGACTGTATGGTCTGCAAAAACACAATGATCCATGAACAGCAGTCAGACCATGTGTTGCATTTTGTATTAAGGGGCACCATTGTTATGTATTCTTAACATACAGCCATCACTGCTAATGCTCTCTCCATCATAAAAGGCATTGTGAAGCTAGCTTGATGTATATTCACATTTTTCTTTATCCCTTAAATATTCCCTCCACTCAAAAATGTGTTTTTCTTATGTTTATGTCCCCTAAAATATCTGACCTTGACTGTACTGACTTGTATCTGTGCAAAGTTTTCACTGGAGAGGTGTTTTCACATTCCTTTACTGCAGTGATTCCAAAACTTCTTAAATAATGTACCTTTTCTTTTCAACCATGCACCCCCTGACCAGCGCCAAATATTTCTGGCAGAAACAAAAGCCAATATAAAGAGGTACAATACATCACTGCACCATTAGTGTCTGATTTACTAAACAACTACCTTGTAACTGAAAAACATTTGAAATGCTACATTCCAAATGTTTAGAATCCATTAAGGAATTAATTCATTATTATAGTATAATTAGCATTTTTAAAATCTCACGTACTCCAAAGTAACCCTAGGGAACGTTTACCCCATCTGAGAAACACTGCTCTACTCTCAGAGAGAGTATACACTTCAGTTTCAGTTTATTTTGAACATGTTAAAAAATTAAATGTAAAAATAACAGATCAATGAGACCATGTACATTTTAGCGCAATCTTCCAAAATTATTGTAAATGATTCAAATAAGGATTCCCATGTTACACTGATGCCACAATTGCCACTGTATATACTGTAGTTGGGGTTACATAGTTAACTAGTTACTTATTGAAAAAAGGGATTATGAATTAATCTGTGTGCTCCAGTAATTACAGTCATTTGATTTGCTTGTTTGTGTTGTAAAATTAATATCCACAGAATATCCAATATCAAGTTAATTTTACTGCTGTCACACATGTACTCACATTTCATATTTAACTTCTACTTGTGTTCAAGGTGTTTTCGAATAGCATTCATGGAAATGTAGAAATGAATTTACTAATAGAGGAGAGCAAAGCACCGGCACAGTGAATGAACTCCTAGAATGCACAGAACCTCACAGACTAGTTTCCCTTCTAATCATTGTCCCTTTGATGAGAATATTCAAACCAGTATTAGTCAGCATATTCAGTTCAAGCTCAGCAGCTTTAAAATGTCACACACACTGGCCAATTATCACCTGAACCTGTTCCTCTGCAATCAATAACTAGAACACTTAGGGAGTCATTCCACCTATAAGGTGCCAATACTATCCAACATATCGGTGAAAAAGCATACTCTAAAAGTCTTATAACAGAACAGTGAATGGCTTAGGTGACCTTTTGAGAAAATGCCAGTGGAACCTTCCAGCAAAATCCAACATTCCTGGAACAGCAGTCCTGACATTATGGCAGGGATTTGTAAAATCTGTGGCAGTGAAAGGTGACCCAATCTGGTTTCCAAATAGGGCAGTTAGCTGACCAAAAGCCATGGAGGAATTAAACCCTGACTACCATACTCCAGTCTTCCAAACTTCTTTTATAGGGACCTGAGAGACGACCGACTGGGAAAAGACTGAGTGATGAGAGAGGTGAGAGGACTGACTGTACTATATTTACTTACTTATCACCATAAAACATTGTGCATTTTATAACAGTGGATATGAACATCCTTAGATTTTTGATAAGCTTGTCACATACTTGGTCAGTCCTCTGTCTCAGTCTGCCTCAGCCATTGTATAATTAAAATGGAACATTTGCATTAGTGGCAGTCTGAATAGTGTTATATTATAAAAAAGATTCACGTTCCCCCACTGAATATTAATGAACAGATGGAAATTATGTACAGTAATAGATAGTGCTGGATTTTTATTCAAAGCTTGAAAGACGTGTGCTAGTGCGATTAAAAGTGACAGCATTCTGCTGTGGGAAGAAAAAAGAAGTTGTCAAAATGTACATTTATCACAGTGTTCACAAGAAAATAATCTCATGACCAAAAGCATATGCACCGAGCGTATGCAGCAGAATTTGGGAGTGCAGAGAAATTGATGTGTCAACTCTGATAAATCATTTTGTGATTTCAAAGCCCCTAGAGGAGTGCTTGAATGAGGTTACATGGACAGTTTATGCTATTTTTGAATGCGGAGGGTTTGCCATACCCTTGAAATGCAATGTGGTCAGGTGACAGGAAACGGCACCGACAGTTTGCGCCTCACTCCTCGTCTTTTACATGCCTTTGGTATTTTTTACCTCTGTGGTATCAAAATATATTAGCCGTGTGAGTGCTTTAACATGTATCTCCCCATTCATTTCAGCTCATCAGCGCTAACCTGAGCTCATCAGGGCCGATCAAATCTTGTGTGCATGTTTGATGCAGTCACGGCAGAAAAGGACGAGTGTTCAAGCCCTGCGAACACTGACACCAATCACTCGCAAGCACTGGGCACCTGCTCGTCATGTTCCCATGATAAGAGTATTTTTCTTCAGTGCTGTGGACATCAGGCACCCCCTCTTGGTGTAGAGAAACAGAAAGGCATAGGGAGAGTAGTCTGGATCAACGCTGTATATTTCCAGGATAAAGCCTGGATGTCCCTCACCTTTCGTTCTCTTGTGTGTTGGCGTTCTTAGACTCCCATTGCTTCGGAAAACAACAAACTTTGAGCTAGCAAGCTAAAATTTGAAAATGACAACTTTCAAAGAAAAGTTGGATTGTGCAACAAGGCAGATCTGCTTGGTTCTTTCAGTGAAAGATTGTAAAGATTTACAAAAAATATGTTTACGGCATTTAATATCAAACTGGGACGTTTTGGGGCCGATTGGTGGGGATTTCTGTTGATGAAGTACACACGGCAATACACCGGTAGGAGCAAATTACATGCAACCATATATGCAGCTAATTTAAATAACTACAGTTACTGTATGTGGCGTTTTCTTTTGTTGGGTGCAAATGTTCCACCAAAACAAGTTCCTTCCCGAGACCATTTTCAGAGGCACCGTCTGCATCAAGAGCTTAGCGCCGTCCAAGGCAATTGTAATTGGTTTAAAAAAATGCTAACAACCCAGATTGTTTTTTCTCATATCCTAGAATGTATATGTGGTGTAGTCAGACCTTACTCCACAGTGCTGTGAAGATAGGTCTGGCAATGCACACTAGAGGGAGAGCAGTCTGTGCCGGCACAAGCTGAATAGTTCAATATTCTTTCTGAGCTGAGGAAAAAAAGCAAAAAAAACACATATTTAAGCACATACGCAGTTTGACACTGTAGAGGGTAAATTCCAAGTGATGTCTCGCAGTCAATACCAAGATCTAATCGACTTTTTGACAAAATCTAGAAAATAATGAACACAGATCTTAGCTTTACTTTAACATTGTTTATTCCTGTCTTTTCTACTCCGGACTTCTCCAGACTCCTTTCACACGGACACAAAAGAGAGGCTTCTTTTCTTGGAGGGGATCGAAGAAATGCCAGCAATTAAAAGGCAAGTGGCTTTAACATTCCAAGCGTATCTCTGAGTGCTGCTTGGATAGTAATTAAGTCCTCCACAGTTTCGCAGCCATTAGAGCTCCGAGCAACCAAATGAGGCCACACCCAGCCCAGTGTGACCAGATTAAAAGGAGAGAAATCAGCCCCTCGCTGCTCCCAAATGGCCACCATCGCTTCGGGCAGTCCATCAGTCTTCAATGTACAACTTGAATCACCCTCCAATCAGTATGAAAGTAGCATAAACGTCCCAGTTGGCCGCTTAACAACAGTCATAAAACTGTATTTACACCAAACCATTCACAAAAAATACTGTTTCAAAGCTGTTCAAGAAATGTGTGTACTTTGGTGTGTACTTTGTGGGATGATAAATTGCTTGTAAAAATATGACAACAGTGACACTTTAGATACCATCATTACTTTTCTCTTTTTACTTTCTCGGCAACATCTTGCTCAAGAACAGATGCTGTGGGTTCAGATACTGTTACCTCTAATACACATAAGGAATCTCATCACCCAAAATTGACCATTCATCCTCCCACGAACAAGGGTCCGAAAGTGACCATGGGGCTCTGATAGAGTACTCTTCAAAGAGTTTGGAAGAGGTGTATTTTTTGTTAGCCTTTCCAAAACTGAAAGGAATGGATTAAAGTGTGTGTCAATCTACTCTAAGGTAAACTGCAATTGCTAGCATGTCTGGTTAACTATTGTCACATCTCTATGTATTTCTTTTGCATCCTGGTTGTCCTGATCCGTTTATCAAATTATTTTTCCATTTCGGAAAGTTTAAGTGTCTTTCTATGTTCTTATGATGGTGTTGCTTCTTCTTCTGTTTTGTTTTCTTTGTCTTTGTAACTGACTCAATGCCGCCGGCACCCCTCAATGATCTCTTGAGTATAAATAAAGGTTGAATGATTGAAAATGTGTAGTGCAGGTTTGGACCCAAAAGCAGGCATGCCAGCAAAATGCAGGATACAGGAACTAAAGATCGAACTATTTATTCTGCAAGGAAAACAAACTGGACAACTAGGACAAGCAGCAACACAGGAAATTTAGACAAACAAAACGACAAAGAATTTCAAGATCACGAGACAAGGCATAGCTGGAGTGGGCAGGGAACTGGAATAAGGAGGGAAACACTGATTAGGTAACAAGACAACGAAGACTGGCAACACCAAGGCAGGCAGACGAGGCTGAATACAAAACAGATGTACAAGGGCAGACATGCTGGGCAGGGCTACAGGGACATATAAGGTATACACAGCGCAAGCACCGAAAACTCAAACACAATGAATGAAACAAGGAACAGAAAACAGAAAACCCCAAAACACAAAATCCTCTAGAGACTAAATGAAACTTAGGAAATAACTAAAGAAATAACTAAAGAAATATTGTCTGATTTGGGAAAGTTTATACTCCAGCAAATGTTATCCGAGAAAGCAGGGTTTGGAGGGTTACTTATTCTAATACAATTACTAATTATCTGTGAAAAAAATGTAGTCAGTACTGCTAATAATCCCCATTTTTACTAAATGTGTTGGTACGTTGATTACAAAAAATGTCAGGTAGTAAATCGTCACCATTATCATTGTAAACTGCAAATGTAAAAATGAAAAGACTCGGTTTAGCTAATAGTCAATTGACAGAAAACAAACAGATGTTTTAATCATCTGTTCCACTATTGTTGTTTACAGTGAACATATCACACGAGCACAGTCAACCGCATCAGTGGTATCGAGTCCAGTTCTTTCAATTTGTCTTCCACTTCCCCTGAAGAAATATGACGCAAGCCTACTTAGGGGGAAGCAAGGAAAACCCTTTCATTATCCCCGGTGTCTGCGGTATGGGAGAAATCAATAGAGGTGTCCATGCTGGATTCATCTATATTCTACTGTGTGAACCTAATACCCTCTCATGGGGAAAGCAAGATGAGTGGGTGGTTTGAGGGGAAAAGGTGAGGGAGACTCAGAGGCAGGGAGATGAACTGGAGGGGCAAAGGAAGTTAGAGACGGAGAGGTCAAATAGTTATTTATAGACAAAGTTTGTGGTGCACTCACACAGGTTGGAGTAACTTAGTCAGGTTAGAGCGGGGAACTTGAGAGACTTAGGTGCTGCTGTGATCAGTGCCTTCACAAATATCACTTGTGCACCCTGCTGAGCTGCAGAGGAAAACAAACCCCATAATTATCTCCCAAGTCTAGGTGATATAAATGGAGACAAAAGCATCTGTGACTTAGGAACAAATCAAAGAGCAACATGTCGACACAAGACATTTCAACTGTGGAAGTCATGCTAACGAGGCACTTTTTCAACCTCTGTGAAAATACACACACACACACACACACACACACACACACACACACACACACACACACACACACACACACACACACACACACACACACACACACGCACGCACGCACGCACACACGCACGCACACGCGCGCGCACACACACGCACACACAATCTAACAACCACATCACCTGTCAGTGGGAGCCTCATTAAGCTGACAGGCGCTGGCCTCTCAGGGCAGGCCAAGACGTCAGAGCCCTCTCCTTCCTGTCATGACAAGATGGATCTCTCCGCCACTGGCTGCCAAGCCGCCAATCAAGTCCACCTTCCTGTGGGCGTCCATCAGGAAACACTCGCTAAGCATCCTGTTGATCTTATTTGTATATATCCACCATCGCCGTACATGTCCAAATCTGACTGCATGTCGACGGGACGATCAAGATTGGCTCTATTAGCAAGTTATTCCCTGTCTCTCACTGTCAACATGTAAATGGATGTACATTTGTGTTGTACCAATGGCTTTTTACTACACTATATACTAGCATAGCCTGGCGCCAGACGTCCCACCGCCCCCACCTCCAATTTGTTTAGTGATCCATATAGGTATGGTGTTATGCCCATTGACAGCTGTTTTCCTTGTTGGAAAACATCCCACCAATCAGAGCTTAGTACGATTAAGAATGGCCCATCATCATCTTATTTAGCTGGCTATCTATCAACTCCACCTCATCCTCCACACTCCACCATAAATAAATGACAAGGAACTTTTTGTTATGCTGGTTTTGCACATTACCACTACCTTTTGCACTACCCTCCTTCCAACTATAAACCAAAGTCTCGGTGCATCCCTACTACATATACAACCCCAAATCAGAAAAAGTTGGGACAGTATGAAAAACAAATAAAAAAAGAAAGTAGTGATTTCTAAATGTACTTTGACTTGTATTTCATTGCAGACAAGGTGAACACAAAATATTTCATGTTTTGTCTGGTCAACTTAATTTCATTTGTAAATATACATCCTTTCCTGTCATTCAGACCTGCAACACATTCCAAAAAAGGTTGGGACAGGAGCAATTTAGGGCTAGTAATCAGGTAAATTGGTTAGATAATGATGTGATTTGAAACAGGTGATGTCAACAGGTGATTGTAATTATGATTTGGTACAAAAGCAGCATCCAAGAAAGGTCTAGTCCTTTAGGAGCAAAGATGGGCCGAGGATCGCCAGTTTGCCAACAAATATGTGAGAAAATTATTGAAATGTTTAAAAACAATGTTCCTCAAAGAAAGATAGGAAGACATTTGCTTATTTCACCTTCAACAGTGCATAAAATAATTAAAAGATTCAAAGAATGTGGAGGAATTTCAATGCGTAAAGGACAAGGGCGCAAGCCTAAGCTGAACAACCGTGATCTCCGATCCCTCAGGCGGCACTGCATCAAGAATCGTCATTCATCTATAAGCGATATCACCACATGGGCTCAGGACTACTTTGGCAAACCTTTGTCAAGTACCACAATACGTAGTTACATCCACAAATGCAAGTTAAAACTGTACTGTGCCAAAAGGAAGCCCTATGTTAACAGTGTCCAGAAGCGCCGTCGACTTCTCTGGGCTCGTTTGTTGAGACTATACCTGCAGATCAACATAAAAAAAATACGCAGCATTGATTCTTATATTTCAGTACAAATGCAAAACTGGGATCCAAAAGTTCCTGTCAATAGCATCTCAGGATAGTTTTTTCTTTTAACAATGTTTGACATAATGCTGTCTGTCAGCATAAGTGTTAAAATAACTCTTAAACCCTGTGAAGAGTAAAAGGTTTGGTGTAGATGGAAGAGAAACTCAACAGCTCATAACTAATGACAGCATCGGCTTTGATGAATTTCCATACGAGTTTTGGTATCTTAAGGTGTTTGAGGAGAACCAGTAAACTGTCAGCACTACTGATGATTGAGCCTGATTGGACAGCTGTCACACAGAAAGATGAAGTAAAGATTTTGTGCAGTGTTGTCGGTTGATTGTAGGAGGCAAATAGTTTAGTGGTCACAACAACAAAATCCTCTTGTTAAATCTATCCCAATCATAAAGAGATGTACATTGAGATAATCTGATGAGTTAAATAAAGCTTTTTACGCTTTTAGGCAGCTTTTTGCGATGTGTAATGTCTAACAGAATAATACTATTTATTTAAAAAAATCAGAGTTTAGGACTAAACTGGTCAACAATACAGTTTTTTAAGAAAACGCATGGATGGATGTTAAGTTCTTGTGAAAGATCTTGCTAGTTGTCTGCTTAGAAAACCAAGCTCTATTGACAAAAGTCACGCTTCATTAAGTGTTACTTTGTAGTACGACTTAGATCAATTTCACAAAATTGACTTGTGACTTCTCTGATTAGGATTAATGAAGTCAGTTGTTGTGTGCGCTCACATAATGTGTGCCAGTTGAGTAGAAAAATGCACAGCTCAAATCATCAATGTCAAAGAAAATATGAGAAAAGAAGATGATGTTGCCTTCATGGACAAGAAGAGCTCACACTGCTGTTCTATGAAGTTAACAAAATAATCATCAAGAAGGCAGCTGAGTTGTAGCTTACAGCAATCAACAAAGTCAGGCATGCAGCCTCACAGTAAATTTCCAACAGCATAAATGACTGATATAAAAAGGGGGGCAGGTGTTAGGAAATAAAGTAGGCTACTTATCAGTATTGCATCTTGTATTACTCATGATTTAGCTAATTTTACAGTATTCAAGATTTGTAGAATTGATTTATTTAATTGTTGACATAACCAGACGACCAAAACAGAGTTCATAGAGTGATTATGAGACTTTGGACATCCCAATGAAAGCTAATATTGCTCTGTGTCTAAAATGTGTAAATAAGCAACTTCTTGCTAACACATTGGTAAAACAAAGTATATAAGGTGATATATGTCATAGTTCTACAGCTTGTTGGCCCCAAAAGGTTATTTAATGTATAGGTTTAACACAGTTTTTTGTAAATTCTTGACAAAGCTACATTAAATAAGAACAATACTTTATAAGATTGCTTGGTGAAATACATCTCTAGAGTCGCACTGTGTATGTATACCTGTACTAGTACCTGGAGCCTGTGAACCTACGTAACTGATATTAGGTGTGTTGAATGGCAGCCTGACAAAGCCGTTTTGCACACAAATTGTAACCTCTCACTAAAATGCTAGAGCTCAAAGGCTGAACACACGGAAGCCCCAGGTCAGACGTTATTATCTAGCATCAGTAGACTACCTACAGAGACATGGGAAATAAAGTTGTATCAACATCTCCTGAAGCCCATCAAGGCATCTCACAAAGTAAAAGAACAGAAGCATTGTCAGCTTTGGTGATAACAATCTCAGACACCTGATGCCTCCATAGCCAGATCCCTCCGTCCAACATTCCTGTGTGTCCCTCTCTCTGTCTGTATCATCAAAGAGCAGCTGGTGGCAGGCGGAGCACTGTTGAGATGTGTGTCTGTCCGGCGGAGCCATTTGACAGCAGACAGCTACTGTAGCACACAGAGGCCCGGCCAGTTTGTACCAATTTAATGCTGACTGCTTTCATATGCGAGTACCAGCGGTGACCCAGTGACCCGGGCGCCACAGAGCGGGGGACTGTTAATAGCTGGTAGACATAGGTAATGAGGTTATCAATTAGAAGGAGACTTGCTCTCATTTGTCCCCGTTATGATGACGTGTTTTCGAAAGGGCTTCTGGGGAAGGGATTTGTAATTGTCATTTCATTAAAGGATCCAGAAGCCGGTGCTTCATTATCGGTTGTTTTGTTGTGAGCAGATGTTTCCAATGCGGAGAAGGTTTCAGGATTTGCACAATAAATTACCCAAGACAAGACAACAAGTGATGATGGCCCATTATCCTAAGAAAGATAAAACTGTGGATCCGGAAGTTTTGGATATTTTATTCACCCTCATGCACATGCAGAGCATACGTTAAGGTTTGGGTGACCTGCCTACGGTGTGACTATAGGAGGTCACTCAGTATTCCTCTCAGCAGCTGGCCAGCCGCTGTGAGCGTGAGGGTGCAGGAGATGAGCAGACAGAGAAACAGCCCAGGCCAGGGATCATATTCTCTCTCTGCATCTAATGCCTCAGAGGCCATGTATTATTCACATACAATAGGAAGACAAGGGATGTGCTTTAGCATGAGGGATGGCAAGAAGAAAATAGAAGGGAAAGACAGAGAGATGTGAAGATGACAGCACTATGGGGACAGGAATGTGTGAGAAAGAGATAAACTGATGGAAGGGAGAGATATAGACATTAAGTAACAAGATCAAAAGTAGGATATAGATAACGTGGTAGTAGAACAAACGGTGTGCCGTTGAGAACTATGCGTCTGTAGCAAACACTTGAGCGTTTCATTTCACTGATTTGCACACCTTCAGTCAGATGGGAGGAACTAATCAGTGAAATCACTGCTCTTGTGTTTGGCTCCAACACAATCATGCATAAACATGATTTTAATGGCACAGAGTTGGAGACCGCTGAGCTTGACGATACATGCTGCTTTGATTGGGAAAGTTTTTTGGAAACTTTAGTATTCATGGAAAGCATGCAAGAATATGACTGCACACTCACTTTGTACCTCCATATTCTTATACACAAGGCATACAGTTCACTTTTAAAGCGGTAATGAACAATATTTTTATATTAATGAATCACATTTAAGATTTGAAGATACTGCAAAACTGCTCTAATGGCGTCATATTCAGTCACAGCGGGCAACTTTTTTTTGGCAATAAAGCTCCAAAAACTCACTGTATGCTACCTGCACAGCACCAAACAGAAAAGCTAGCAACTAGCTGGTGAACATAGTGGATCATTTAGCAGTTAAAGAGACAGATATTCCTCTCAGGAGTTAGTGGAGGCCAAAAACAGAGAGTAATATTGGACCAGGTGCCCTGAAACACAATTGAATTATACTTTTTTTTCAATACAAATTTCATAAAATCTATTTAAAAAAAAAAAGAAATTACACATTAAGGCAAAAATCTTTTTATTTATTTTTCAGCTCCCACTACGTGAGCCCCATCTCTTTGTGTAACGTAGAGCTTTAAATTCATGCCTCAACGTGTTAGAGAAAGAGAAGGGGGATATGCCCTCAGAGACGAACTCAATTGGAAACAACCTACCTGTAACACAGTGATGAAAAGCAGGTGCATATCTGTCTGTGGCGTGATGTTATGGAACGCATTACCAGAGGAATTAAAACATATTGGGAATGTCCATCCATCCATCCATCCATCGTCGTCCGCTTATCCGGTATCGGGTCGCGGGGGGAGCAGCTCCAGCAGGGGACCCCAAACTTCCCTTTCCCGAGCCACATTAACCAGCTCTGACTGGGGGATCCCGAGGTGTTCCCAGGCCAGGTTGGAGATGTAATCCCTCCACCTAGTCCTGGGTCTTCCCCGAGGCCTCCTCCCAGCTGGATGTGCCTGGAACACCTCCCTAGGGAGGCGCCCAGGGGGCATTCTTACCAGATGCCCGAACCACCTCAACTGGCTCCTTTTGACGTGAAGGAGCAGCGGCTGTACTCCGAGCTCCTCACGGATGACTGAGCTTCTCACCCTATCTCTAAGGGAGACGCCAGCCACCCTCCTGAGGAAACCCATTTCGGCCGATTGTACCCTGGATCTCGTTCTTTCGGTCATGGCCCAGCCTTCATGACCATAGGTGAGGGTAGGAACGAAAACTGACCGGTAGATCGAGAGCTTTGCCTTCTGGCTCAGATCTCTTTTTGTCACAACGGTGCGATAAACTGAATGTAATACCGCCCCTGCTGCGCCGATTCTCCGACCAATCTCCCGCTCCATTGTCCCCTCACTCGCGAACAAGACCCCAAGGTACTTAAACTCCTTCACTTGGGGTAAGGACTCATTCCCTTCCTGGAGAAGGCACTCCATCGGTTTCCTGCTGAGAACCATGGCCTCAGATTTAGAGGTGCTGATCCTTATCCCAGCCGCCTCACACTCGACTGCAAACCAATCCAGTGAGTGCTGAAGGTCACAGGCCGATGATGCCATCAGGATCACATCATCTGCAAAGAGCAACGATGAGATCCCCAGCCCACCGAACTGCAACCCCTCCCCACCACGGCTACACCTCAATATCCTGTCCATAAATACTACGAACAGGATTGGTGACAAAGCGCAGCCCTGGCGGAGGCCAACCCTCACCTGGAATGAGTCCGACTTACTGCCGAGAACCCAGACACAGCTCTCGCTTTGGTCATACAGAGATTGGATGGCCCTGAGAAGGGACCCCCTCACCCCATACTCCCGCAGCACCTCCCACAGTATCTCACAGTTATCATATAACAGTCATATGCCTTCTCCAGATCCACAAAACACATGTATACCGGATGGGCATACTACCAGGCTCCCTCCAGGATCCTTGCGAGAGTAAAGATCTGATCCGTTGTTCCACGACCAGGACGGAATCCGCATTGTTCCTCTTCAACCCGAGGTTCGACTATCAGCTGAACCCTCCTTTCCAGCACCTTGGAGTACACAATTGGTACACACCCTCTGGTCCCCCTTTTTGAACAGGGGAACCACCACCCCGGTCTGCCACTCCTTTGGCACTGTCCCAGACTTCCACGCAATGTTGAAGAGGCATGTCAACCAAGACAACCCCTCCACACCCAGAGTTTTCAGCATTTCCGGACGGATCTCATCAATCCCTGGGGCTTTGCCACTGTGGAGTTGTTTCACTACCTCAGTGACCTCCACCAGGGAAATGGACGACAATCCCCCGTCATCCTCCAGGAGTTCCTCATGTTCAAACATGGTGTTTGTTATAGACAATCCATGACTAGCACAGAAGTCCAATAACAGACAACTACTCTGGTTTAGATCAGGGAGGCCGTTCCTCCCAGTCACGCCTCTCCATGTGTCTCCATCATTGCCCACATGTGCGTTGAAGTCCCCCAGCAGAACTATGGAGTCCCCCACCGGAGCCCCATACAGGACTCCATTCAAGGTCTCCAAGAAGGCCGAATACTCTGAACTCTTGTTTGGTGCATATGCACAAATATTGCCCACATGTGCGTTGAAGTCCCCCAGCAGAACTATGGAGTCCCCCACCGGAGCCCCATACAGGACTCCATTCAAGGTCTCCAAGAAGGCTGAATACTCTGAACTCTTGTTTGGTGCATATGCACAAACAACAGTCAGTTTATTTATAATTTATTTCATCTTTCTTGTATTGTCAATTTTTCCTTGACATTTAGTTTGTTACTCTTAAAAATGTGAGAAGGGGGGGCTTGATATAAGCTGAAGCTTCTGACCGTACCCTTTGGTTACGACCAATAAATTCATTCATTCATTCAACGTTAAACAGCCAATCACCAGCATCATTAGATCTTGGTTGAAGCATGCTGCATGCTTATTGGCTCACTAAACACTGATGATATTTACTCCTTATTTACTGAAATTTGGTATTGAATGACGAGGCATTTTTCGATACTTAGGAGTATCGAATTCGGTACACAGCCCTAGTTGATACCACTCATGTTTGTATGCTAAATAAGTTGCTACAGTCAGGAGATGGTTAGATTATAGCAAGCAAGAAACTGGAAGGTAAACAGCTGTTCAAAAGTTTAAAAAAAATTGCATTCCAGCATCAGTAATTCGTCTAATTGACATGTATCTTGTTTGTTTAATCCACACACAAACAGAAATGTAAAAACAACAAGTTATGGTTTACATCAAGACTCCTGGTATACTAAGCTGAGCTGATCACGCAACTCTAGCTTCATATTTAGTGCACAGTCACAAACATTGATCTTCTTATCAGATCTAATTCACATTTCCCAAAATGTTGAATTATTCTAAATCAAAAATTGTGATGTAGCTAAATTACATATCCTCCCTGCTACAATCTCCCTTGTAAATTCTTTCTCTTATTCACACATTCTCACGTCATCATGTCTGGTAAATCGTCTTTCTGCCTGTATTACCTGGAGGCTGGTCTTTAAATGTGCAATATGTAATACTGACAGCTAGTGTTTAAAATAGTTACTGCAGTACAAATTCAAAATACTGGAGAGTCGTCCTCCCCAGACTCGAAGTTCACGGAGGTTGCCAGGCTGAGACCGCAGCATTCACAACAATGTTACTAGAAGCTTGTCTCACATAGCCAGCCATATTTCACAGCACAGCGGAGTAGTTAATGTTAGATGCTGACTATAGTGACAGTAATAATAGCCCATGCTCACACAGAGCTCTGTACCCAACTGACAGACACACTTCCTAGGCTTAGAACCGCTAAAAATAACACCACCTTGCCATCCTCTCTACCCGACTGAACACACTTTATTGGCTTAGAATTACATCAACAATCACTAAACACACTGCGAACTCAAGGTCCTCTCTTCCCGATTTACAGCCTCCCTCTTTTGGCTAAAATAACTTATCGTTGTCGGCTACGGCCGCTGAACAGGCTACACATTGTAAACAGCCGTGGCCCGCTTGCCTGGTCCTCCGGTAATGTTAGCAGTTAGCAGGGTTAGCGGGTTCCGCCATCCATTCCGACATACCCCCACTCCAACATTGACGTCTAATTGTCGGAGTGGCGGCACTTCCCACCACTCCAACAATTTTTGTTTCCATTAGGGTTAGAGTTAGGGTAAGGGTTGGAATAGCAGGACTGGCAGCATGTAACCAGGGTTAGCATGGGGGCATTAGCCAGGACCAGTCAAGATCACTTTACTGGTTGTGTCTCAATTGTTTTTGCAAGTAATAAATATAAAAGATAAATTAGCCTGAAGCTTTTGCTTACCCATTCAGGAGGAAATTAGCCAATTCAGCGTCCTTTTGGGATCTAAGCTGTCTCCATCTTTCAAATACATCTCCAATATTAACTCGGGGTTTGTTACGTCTCTGTTCACGCAACTGTTAGAAACATGCCAGTTTTTTTTTAGGTCGGGTAGAATGTATCTCTGTTGATCCTGTTCATTTGTTTGCTGCTTTCATGGTTGTACTAACAGTACAGCTGTAGCGCGCTGGGTTTACGTTTTACAGGTATATCTGGGAACCCGGCCTGGCTGTCAAACTGGG
This sequence comes from Gymnocephalus cernua, assembly GCA_023631565.1. Lineage (NCBI taxonomy): Eukaryota > Metazoa > Chordata > Actinopteri > Perciformes > Percidae > Gymnocephalus > Gymnocephalus cernua. The sequence continues at coordinate 32,748,920 of CM042427.1, read as the reverse complement.
TAGTTGATAACAAAACACAGGCCAAAAGAAATTCCATCACGGAATGAAAATTTCATAAGGAGAAAATACTGGCTTTAGCATTGTTGTCAGAAAAGATAGTATTTCAACTTAGCATGTTTCCCTAATATTTGATGATGCATTGGGGTAATTTCTGGACCGCCTCCAACTGGTCCAGAACGCAGCTGCCCGACTCATCACCCGTTCCAAATCTTGGCACCACATCACTCCAGTCCTAAAACAACTCCACTGGCTTCCTATCTCCCACCGGATCACCTACAAAATCCTGGTCCTCACCTACAAAGCACTTCACCATCTGGCCCCCTCATACCTCACTGACCTCCTGTCCCCCTACCAACCCTCACGGTCCCTCAGATCCACCTCAGCCGGTCTCCTCTGCATCCACAAGTCCAAACTCCGCAGTTTTGGGGACAGAGCCTTCTCCAGGGCAGCTCCCAGGCTCTGGAACTCCCTCCCCCAAGAGATCCGCACCTCTGAGTCCCTCACCATCTTCCAGTCCCGCCTCAAGACCCATCTCTTCACCTCTGCCTATCTGTAGCCCCCTTTTCTTCTGTGACTGTATCTTGCTTTGCTTTGTCTTGTTTTCTTTTACTTTGTTTTGTTTTGTCTTGTATTGTCCAGTTTTGCTTCACCTTATAATCTAGCTACCTGTAAAGCGACTTTGAGTCTATGAAAAGCGCTATATAAATTCAATTTATTATTATTATTATTATTAATTTTTGGATTTATTACAGTAGATATATTACATATTGGACCTTTAAATATGGAGAACCGGTCACTCTGTTTTTGAGATCTTCATTTTGTTCTAGAAGATTCAAGTAGACTACTCCTCCACCACCACCAGTGCCCATTGGGCATCCTGTGCTATTCATGGGATTGCCAACATCTCCATTTGTTACTGTCTCAATCAATCTTGCTTTACATTTCTAACTGATCTCTTCTTATTGAACGTGTTGACAGTCCATTGTTTGCAAGCACGCATGAAGCTCTAGCTCTATTCCAAGTGGTCTTCTGTTTATAGAGATTTCAGCACAGCGGCATTATTTAAAATGCAGCATAGTGGCTTGTAGATACTACCAATTGTCTCAGCTTTGAGTGCTCACGCTAAATATATGTCTCCAAATGAATGATGCTAATGATTTTTTGATGGTAAAAGCTACACACAGCGCATTTAAATTCTGACAGTGTTCCATCCGTGTGTCTTCCGTCTTGCACAAAGGCCGCCCACACTAGCTTACCCATTCCCACTGTGTCATCTCTTCATCCTCAGGCTAACCAACAGTGGAGGTCAGTGAGGATTTGTCTCTCTCCTCACACTCACACAACCTTTCTTTCCACTCTAACAGCCTCTCTGCTGCACAGCCACATCTACACAGCTCTCCTAATTGTATGCACCGCACACCTATCAAATTAAATTTGCACACAAAACCCTCTTATGCTATCACTTGGCTGACTATTCACCCACTTAATTAATCCAATTAATCAGAAAAGGTATATCTGCCTAATCAAAACATGTGTGTTGTATCTGGCAGAATCATCAGTATCCACCCCTGCTCAGCAAAGTGTGAAGGGTGAGACGAAGAAACTTTAAATCAGGTTTTCCTCCTCGTTTCATTATGCTCAATCATCTTGAAACATGACATTTTCCAAAGCCTGACGCTACAGCTATAGATTCTATAGCTTGTTTTGATCACACACTGCTGACACGTGTGAAATACTGTCTTCGAGTGCAAACGACGTCTTGTTTGTTTGTTTAACGTGTTTTCATATTCGCTGGCTGTGTAAAACATATATAACCAAGGCAGAGCACACATTCCTCTCCGGGAACCATCACCTTATCGTGGTGGAGAGGTTTGGGTGTCCCTATGAACCTGAGGGCTGTGTTGTCTGGAGCTTTGTGCTCCTGGTAGGGTCTCCCATGGCAAAGTGGTCTCAGGTGAGGGGCCAGACGAAGAATGGTTCAAAAGACCCTATGAAAAACGGAGGAAGGGATAGAGAGACCCTGCCCGGAGGAAGCCCGGGGCCCCCGTCTGGAGCCAGGCCCAGAGGGAGGGCTCGTCAGCGAGCGTCTGGTGGCCGGGTTTGCCACGGAGCCCGGCCGGGCACAGCCCGAAAAAGCTACGTGGCACCTATCTCTCCAGCCCATGGGCCCACCACCTGTGGGAGGAACCGCTGGGGTCGGGTGCGCTGCCACACGGGTGGCGGTGAAGGTCAGGGGCCTCGACGGACCAGACCCGGGCAGCAGAGGCTGGCTCTGGGGACATGGAATGTCACCTCGCTGTGGGGGAAGGAGCCGGAACTTGTGCATGAGGTGGAGCGCTACCAGTTGGATCTGGTGGGGCTTACCTCTACGCATAGTCTCGGTTCTGGAACCGTACTCCTGGAGAGGGGTTGGACTCTTTTCTTCTCCGGAGTTGCCCAGGGTGTGAGGCGCCAGGCGGGTGTGGGGATACTCACAAGTCCCCGGCTGAGCGCCGCAACGTTGGAGTTTACCCCGGTGGACGAGAGGGTCGCCTCCCTACGCCTGCGGGTTGTTGGGGGGAAAACTCTGACTGTTGTTTGTGCATATGCACCAAACAAGAGTTCAGAGTATTCGGCCTTCTTGGAGACCTTGAATGGAGTCCTGTATGGGGCTCCGGAGGGGGACTCCATAGTTCTGCTGGGGGACTTCAACGCACATGTGGGCAATGACGGAGACACATGGAGAGGCGTGATTGGGAGGAACGGCCTCCCTGATCTAAACCAGAGTGGTTGTCTGTTATTGGACTTCTGTGCTAGTCATGGATTGTCTATAACAAACACCATGTTCGAACATAGGGATGCTCATAAGTGTACTTGGTACCAGAGCACCCTAGGCCGAAGGTCAATGATCGATTTTATAATCGTTTCATCTGATTTGAGGCCGTATGTTTTGGACACTCGGGTGAAGAGAGGGGCGGAGCTGTCAACTGATCACCATCTGGTGGTGAGTTGGGTCAGGGGGTGGGGGAAGACTCTGGACAGACCTGGTAAGCCCAAACGGGTGGTGCGGGTAAATTGGGAACGTCTGGAGGAAGCTCCTGTCCAACAGACCTTCAACTCACACCTCCGGCGGAGCTTTTCGTGCATCCCTGTGGAGGCTGGGGGCATTGAACCTGAGTGGACAATGTTCAAAGTTTCCATTGCTGAAGCTGCGGCAGGGAGCTGTGGTCTTAGGGTCTTAGGTGCCTCAAGGGGCGGTAACCCTCGAACACCGTGGTGGACACCGGTGGTCAGGGAAGCCGTCCGACTGAAGAAGGAGTCTTTCCGGGATATGTTATCCCAGAGGACTCCGGAGGCAGTTGCAAGGTACCGACGGGCCCGAAGGACTGCAGCCTCTGCCGTGAAAGAGGCAAAGCAGCGGGTGTGGGAGAAGTTCGGAGAAGACATGGAGAAGGACTTTCGGTCGGCACCAAGGCGCTTCTGGAAAACCGTCCGCCACCTCAGAAGGGGGAAGCGGGGAACCATCCAAGCTGTGTACAGTAAGGATGGGACGTTGTTGACCTCAACTGAGGAGGTAATAGGGCGGTGGAAGGAGCACTTTGAGGAACTCCTAAATCCAGCTGATGCGCGCTCTTTGTTAGAGGCAGAGCTGGAGGATGACGGGGGATTGTCGTCAATTTCCCTGGTGGAGGTCACTGAGGTAGTCAAACAACTCCACAGTGGCAAAGCCCCAGGGATTGATGAGATCCGTCCAGAAATGTTGAAAGCTCTGGGTGTGGAGGGGCTGTCTTGGTTGACACGCCTACTCAACATTGCGTGGAAGTCTGGGACAGTGCCAAAGGAGTGGCAGACCGGGGTGGTGGTTCCCCTCTTCAAAAAGGGGGACCAGAGGGTGTGTACCAATTACAGGGGTATCACACTTCTCAGCCTCCCTGGTAAAGTCTACTCCAAGGTGCTGGAAAGGAGGGTTCGGCCGATAGTCGAACCTCAGGTTGAAGAGGAACAATGCGGATTCCGTCCGGGTCGTGGAACAACGGATCAGCTCTTTACTCTAGCAAGGATCCTGGAGGGAGCCTGGGAGTATGCCCATCCAGTCTGCATGTGTTTTGTGGATCTGGAGAAGGCATATGACCGGGTCCCCCGGGAGACTTTGTGGGAGGTGCTGCGGGAGTATGGGGTGAGGGGGTCCCTTCTCAGGGCCATCCAATCTCTGTATGACCAAAGCGAGAGCTGTGTCCGGGTTCTCGGCAGTAAGTCGGACACGTTCCAGGTGAGGGTTGGCCTCCGCCAGGGCTGCGCTTTGTCACCAATCCTGTTCGTAGTATTTATGGACAGGATATCGAGGCGTAGTCGTGGTAGGGAGGGGTTGCAGTTCGGTGGGCTCGGGATCTCATCGCTGCTCTTTGCAGATGATGTGGTCCTGATGGCATCATCGGCCTGTGACCTTCAGCACTCACTGGATCGGTTTGCAGCCGAGTGTGAAGCGGCTGGGATGTGGATCAGCACCTCTAAATCTGAGGCCATGGTTCTCAGCAGGAAACCGATGGAGTGCCTTCTCCAGGTAGGGAATGAGTCCTTACCCCAAGTGAAGGAGTTTAAGTACCTTGGGGTCTTGTTCGCGAGTGAGGGGACAATGGAGCGGGAGATTGGTCGGAGAATCGGCGCAGCGTGGGCGGTATTACATTCAGTTTATTGCACCGTTGTGACGAAAAGAGAGCTGAGCCGGAAGGCAAAGCTCTCGATCTACCGGTCAGTTTTCGTTCCTACCCTCACCTATGGTCATGAAGGTTGGGTCATGACCGAAAGAACGAGATCCAGGGTACAAGCGGCCGAAATGGGTTTCCTCAGGAGGGTGGCTGGCGTCTCCCTTAGAGATAGGGTGAGAAGCTCAGTCATCCGTGAGGAGCTCGGAGTAGAGCCGCTGCTCCTTCACGTCGAAAGGAGCCAGTTGAGGTGGTTCGGGCATCTGGTAAGGATGCCCCCTGGGCGCCTCCCTAGGGAGGTGTTCCAGGCACGTCCAGCTGGGAGGAGGCCTCGGGGAAGACCCAGGACTAGGTGGAGGGATTACATCTCCAACCTGGCCTGGGAACGCCTCGGGATCCCCCAGTCAGAGCTGGTTAATGTGGCTCGGGAAAGGGAAGTTTGGGGTCCCCTGCTGGAGCTGCTCCCCCCGCGACCCGACCACGGATAAGCGGACGACGATGGATGGATGGAGAGCACACATTTCACAGGACATTTTTGGGAATCCATGCGAAATATGAGGCACAGTTGAATATAATGAATAACTTTGCTCATAAATTAAGCAACACTTTGATTTAAAATCACACATTTCACACCAAAACTGTTCATTTGGCCCATCACTATACTGTGAATTAAGTCAGGCCCACACCTGGTCTGGAAGGGCAGCTTTAATGACTGCTTGAGCATTAATCAATACTGGTAGTGCTGCAAGCTGATGTTAAATATTTAACATTCAAAGCTCATCCCACTGATGTACTAAGGAAAAGTCTTAGCATATGGAAGCCCTTTGGGTAAGGCTTCCTTTGGGGTGTCAGCAGCCATGGCTGCCTCTTTTGTCCTCCTCCACAACGCGACTTTGCTCAAGGACTTCTACAACTTGAGTCTGATCAACTTCTCCCCCGTATACACCCACACCAGACATCCCTCTGCTCCCTCTGTCTCACTCCTCCCCTTTCGTCAGGCTCCGTTGATTGTACAGATGACAGTATGGACTTCTGCACCAGTGTATCGGAACCAAGAGCTGAGGAGAGCGATGGGCTAAGGGAGAGGAGATAGAAGGCAAAATGAGATGGATAGAGTAAGACGGAGAGAGAGAAAGAGAGTCAGTCCTTCCCAGAGCCTGACAGCCTTTTTATTACCATAATGTCTGTGCTTTTATCACCATGCCTGCCAACAAAAATCTCTTATAGGCAATGGGGCGGCAGCTACTGAGACCTTGCTGAACAGGCCTGAATGCTCATTTGATCCGTAAGGCGTTTAAACATTGCAGGCGAGCCACAGTGAGACCTCGTGAGGGTCAGAAAGGGCTGTTGACCCTGTGCAGGATGGAGGGCAGGGGAATGGACGGCATGTTGAGGACAGCCAGTGGCTGCGGTCAGTGTCACACGTGTTCAAAGAGAGATTTGTGGACAGGCAGAGGATTAGAAGGCAGTGTTCATGCGTGGCTCACCTTACACTCTGACCTGCTAGGAAAGAGGTGCTGAGGCTCACACAGAGAAAGAGAGGATGAGCTTTATTCTATTGTCGTGTTCTCAGTTCTGAAACAGAAATTGTACCCATATACTCAGAACATTCCCCTGGGTGCTTTCAGTGTCATTTATACCATCTTTTAGCACTAGTTTTTGGATTTGGGAGACAGTTCATGTTTACTTATATTTCTGGACTGTCTTAGACCATAGGAATAACATTTATGAATTTTGAAAATGGGCATAATTCCCCTTTAAAGGAGTGCTGTGATTAAAATTAAAATGTGACTTTATTTACATATATATGAGACATATGAGACATGCATAATAGATGTTTGATGTTGGTGTTCAATCTTGTCTTGTCTTATCTCACTAAAGATGTGTTAAATGTGTCCAAACAGGAAGGTGTGAAGCAAATTGATTTTGGATTTTATTATTGATTTACAGTAGCTGCTGTAACGCCCATCTAAAAGTGGCACAGCAAAATTGGAACGTATTTGTACCATCCATTTCTTCGGCACAGCATGGTTATATAAAATTGGATGTGAAACGCAGCTAATATGATATCATACTTCATTTGGGCTCTCCATGCCCATAAAGATCAGCTCTGTCAAGACCGTTTAATTCAACAACGGTACACATTTCCCTGTTCAACTTTACCAACGTTGAATCCCATGTGTTGGCTCTAAGCACTGCGCAAATTTCCTTTGCCTCCACGAGCACACAGTGATCACCAGGGTGATTCAATGGTAATAAACTGATTCTGCAATCTTGCCGTTATAAAGGTTGGTGTGACTTAGCCCTAAGAGTGCAGTTATATTCTTATTCTGAGTCACAGTATGTATGACTGATGCAAGACTTTTAATGCCGTCTGTGCACTTTTGATCCCTCTCATTACATTACTGGGGACGCAGCCTCCTAAGCTATCATCCCATCTGGCACACAGCAAGTAGGCATTAGGTTTTATAAAAGGGTGACATGACACACCTCTTGCTCTGATAGAAACAGCTCCCACAAAAAAAGCAGCCAGTAGATACTATTACACATCACTCTCACCGCTACACGTCTTGCCATCATCCCCTATGAATATTCAATTCCTTTCCCCCAGTCTGGCCTTCTCATCAATCGTCTGGTATGAATGTGCCACAGACGATGTGCTGCGGCCCTCTCCGTTCTCCTCCCTCCTCTGCTTTACAGTGACTTGTGTCCTGGTCAATGCATTATGACTGGTAGGGGTGACTCAGGCTGGGCAGTAAGCCACTGGAGTGTGGGGTGACATGAATGGAGAGGGGTTATATTAGGTGACATGCTGATGCAAATGCAGCAGACGCAGGACCAGTCATGATGCTGTATGGATTTCAAATAAGACTTTCCAATCATTTCCATTTAATAAACTATGGTTAAATTCACCTAAAGCAAGACATCAAAGTTAATTTAAAAGGTTGTGAGTGTGATTTTTTCTCGTTTGGCTCTCAACGAAGGCGGTCGCATTTTCTCTCCTCTCCTCTCCCACACCTCCCCTGCTTGCTCCTCTTGTCTCGTCTAACTCTTTGAGAGACTCTCTCAGAACTGCTCTCCAAACCCTAAAACCATGGATTTGATCAACTGGTCTCTCAACGCAATTGACACCATCTTCTCGACGAGGAGCTTGGGTTTGGGGGAACCTGCTCGCCCTGCCGGAACGTTTGCTGCTGGCTACACGATGGACGCGTGGGAGAAGTGACGGGTCGTGTGTCTGGCGGCTCATTCCGGGGAGGACGTTGAGGATATCTACCTATTCGGAACCATGATTACAGGCCCTTGCTGACCGGATTTGGCATTGGCCTGGTTTATCGACAAATTTGACAAGACTATGACAGCTGTTCAAAGCCCCAAAAAGCTGCCTGGAATGATTGAAGCGGTGGGCAGAGCGGTCAGTGTTTGAAGCTGGGACTATTAACCGCACCATGGATAACAACATGGAGATGAACTGCAATTTGGATTTTATCTTGGATAGATCACCGCTTTTACAAAGACAGATTGACCAGAAATTGACTAACAGAGTGGCTGTGTAAAGGAATGCAGCTACTCGCGCCAAGACAAAATAACTCCAATCTTATCAACTTTCGGCCCCCTTATCCAGCACCGGCCTCGGCCAAAGCTGCTGCTGAACTTCACATCCCCCTCGAAGAGCATTGCAGAGAGACACTCTTGCGTTCCTCCCCAACTTCCCTCAGACACCTGCTGATTGTTGACTCTGCTTGGGACCTATTCAAGGTTTGTCTCCATGGCAACTTGCTGTGTTAACGCTATGACATCCTGCGGACTGAGTCCCCAATGGGTGCCAGGCTAAGTGACTCTCACCAGGCCCCCCTCCCCCCTAATACCCCCGTCCCACGCCGCTTTTTTTACCCCCCAGTCTGACAAGCTGGTCTGTGACCAGCGCCATTCAGTCGGACGGAGAGGACGCTGGCGCTGTTTATTCGCCGCTTCTCTGCCTGCACTGATGGCTGCTTGCCCAGAGTGATAGAGAAAGACACTATCTCTATGGCTCTGTGCTTGCCGATGTCTGGGTTACCTCCACCCCCCCATTTCCCTCCCCTGTTGCAAGTCATGTGTTGAATCGTGTTGTATGTGCTTATTGCCGAGGTTTTTTTCCTGTTCCCACACTGTACTCTGTACTGTACTGAGCATAGTTTGGGAGTCGCTTTTTTTTTTCTCCTCCCCTTTCCTCATGTTATGCTGTATTTTCCTTACTTGTAATTCTTCCCTGTAAAGCAACTTTGAGTCTATGAAAAGAGCTATATAAATTAAATTTATTATTATTATTATTATTATAAAGATTTAGCTGTTGTATTTGTAGCTGTGGAAACTTCTCATGAGACAAGAAATATCACACATTATCTAGTTTAAAAAGCTTCTACTAATCCACACTTTGATGTGGACTTCTTATAAGCCCTCAAGGATCCTGGAGGGTCCCTGAAATACAATTCGGGAGCTACTTAGCGGCTTGGTAAAGCACACAGATAATGCTTTGAAAGTGTCGGTAATGACAGTGAGTGATACATGTCATGAAACAGCTGTTTGCATAAAATCATACTAAAATGTCAGCAAATTGTACCATAATAATCCCTGCAGGGAAAATGTCTGCAAGATAGAAAATACCCTAACAGGTTTCTCAAGAAATGCAAATAAGTAAAAAAAACTACAACTCACATCTACAGCAAGCTGCCATTTGTTACGAACTTGAGCGATGGAACTAGTGACCCTGGTGTGTATTGTTGTTGCTTCTTTCATTCCTCAGGTCACTTCAGACAGACGTAAGCTGAGTTGCTCACATTAATTGGCTGCATCTCATCAAGACAAAATGCCAGCAGATGAGCCCAGCGCTGTGTCTCAGCTACCGTCAAAAGGCCTTGCATTGAGCGACAAGCTCTCAGACAATGGGCTTCATCTTTACTGGAGGGGACAGACTATAAGGAGGTAGCCCTTCCAGTGCAAGATCCACATAAGCTACATAAGACAGCGCCAGTCAATTATTTCAAATGGCATTTCATTGTTATTTTGTGGATTGTAATATGTCAGCCTTGAATATTATCTGTATAAAGACTCAATTCAGTGACATTTTTGATTCCTTTCCCTTCCCCCTCTCACTACTGCTCCACTCCTAAATTGTATATTTTAAGTATTTCAATACACTTAAGAAAACACAATCTTTCACACGCACACACTAAGACACAATTGTTGCATTTTAGCTCTGTATTTGGAGACTGATCAGTCAATAAAAGATGTTCTATAGCCACGGTCACACCTTCAAAAACTCACGGGGGCTGTTGCGGTTTATTGACAACAAAACAGGGTTGTTTTCTTTTCTTTGTTGCCATGTGTTCAAATTGTAGGCTACTACACCAATAGATATGGACAGAAAACCCCAATAATCGCAGCCTGTGGTTTAGAGGTTAGCAAAGAGAGGGGCCAGAGTTTCAGCACTCTATAACAATAACAGCAGCAATACGCCTAATACAATGAATGTTTGTATAGACTATTAACTAAATGTGAATAAGATGTTAGCTTCTTGTTGTGCAACAACTGTATTTCAGATTAGCTATCGTCATCGTGAATTATCGTCATCGTGACTTATTTAAAAAACTGGTCCTAGAGCACTAACCAGCAGTAAACATTATAATAAATAGATGGTTTATTTATTTGGACCACAGAGGCACCGCAGTGAAAGAGGGAGGTGTCTTGAGCAACTTCAGCCACCATGCTAGCACAACCCTGTTTTGGCATTAGCATTTAAAATGTAAGTGTCCATGTACTGTAAAGCGGTAGTTAGCTTGCATACTGCTCAGTTCTGTCCAGCTTAAAAAGGAACATGCCGAATGCTGCATTTATCTTACTGTTTAGTTAAAAAACACCAAATTTATTTTTAAGTATTTTATTCATTAGCATGATAATCTGCATTTATTTTGTAGAGAGATTTTTTTTTTTAAGTATTTTATTCCAGATGTGAGCTTTTAATTTGAAAAGTAGAAGCTCGGGGAAGCTTTTACTTTGAAAAGTAAAAGTTCGGGGACGGCACCAGGCGGGACGGCATGACACGGGACGCTCCACGCTGCAGCCATACCCGCCTCGTTATCTCTGCTTAATATGATCTGTGCACTGCATACTTAAGCTGATTATGACAAACAACTAACGTGATTTAGTAATAAATATGTCTTTAAACAAAACATGAAAGAATAAATAGTGACCACTAACAAGTTTAATTACAACTAAATCTGGGTTTATAGTGTAAGTAATGACAACAAAATTGTCGGTGCATCCACATGATACAAGCCTTCTGTGATCGCGCCCCCCCACCCCCCCCCCCCCCCTTCCCTCCCTCCCTCCCTCCTCAATGCAGTTGCTAGTAGCCAAGGAGGACACGGAGGATTAAAAAAAAAATAACTTCACTTGATTTAATGCACAGGAAAAGTCGCCGGATGACACACCGGTTTCTGAACATAGCCATACACAGAGAGAGAGAGTTGTGTGGAGCTGATAGTCTTAATTTGCTTTGTATCAACTCGTTTGGCAATGGCTTGAACGTTCATTAATAGAAAAAAAGTTATGCACTAAAGCTTTTGTTTTTAGTTCCACCTGTGCATTTACTGCTACAACATGTCAAAATTTCTGCTGTGAAAAGGCCAGTTGCTTCTTTTATGAAGGCAAAAACTTTTAAAGACACCCAACAAAACTTCAGGAGTTCAGTTCAACAGTTCAGGAACAGTAGTAGGTAGGCTCCGACCGCTCCAACACAACCAACCTCATCACACCACCCAACTACATTCCAGCTAGCACAAACACACAAGTGTGGCTTATATTTTAGCATCCTAACACCAGATCTGTCAAGCTGCAATCTAATTTGCTGTGGTTAAACTACTGATGATGATCTTTTTTCAGTTAACTCTTTCAAACCGCACACAAGCCTTTTTGTTTAACAGGCCACAAATACTTGATCCTAAGTTCAGTCAAATAAGTTGTATTTGTCCATAAGCTTTGGTATTCATCTGATGCTGTGTATACTTCAAGGACTACTGATCTTACAGTGCCAGCAGTGGTAGAATGATTTTTGAACGTCCTCTTCCTTCCCAGCCTCCCTTACTGCATGCCATTAAAATATTTGCTCTCTGCTACGATGCAACACATTTTACATGATCTAATCAATGGACAGCAAACAGAGGCAGTGGGGCAAAGCCAGAGTGCAGAGGGCAATTAGTGTTTCATATTTACACTTCTTTTGCAGATTAGAACAGTAAGATTTAGGCTGAAAAGTCAGTATAAGAGCATTTAAACCTCTCTATGCCAAACATAGTTTGTCCTGGATGCATCCTGATGTACCCCAAATCATTGTATACCACATGCTGCTTGGAAAAACAGCTAAGTCAATCTAATATTTATAGATTTTTTTTTTTTTTTTTTTTTAATTAATAGGAGTTCTGTACTTTAGCACTTTAAAGATCTAAAATTCCTACCATCTTGTTGAAAATATTTGACTAAAGTTACACTGCCCCCTGGAGGCAAAACCATAAAACAGTCAAGTTAATTTCCTTCTGAACTTTATTCTTTATCTCAAAACAAAATCAACAGATTCTGACCAAATGGCATTACACCCCACCTCCCTCACCCTCCCTCTCCCACCCCAAACAAACTAATCAACTCCCCCTAAATGTGGACTAATAGGAATATCTTTTAAATCAGTAAATAGACAGTGGCCTTTTCATCTTTCAACGGAAGTCAGCCACAAGTGAGAGCAGATGAATTAAATACAAAAAAATAATTGGGGTCCATAGTTTTCACAGTGCATAACACAGCTCAGCGGTAAGACAATGAGCTTACAATTACAATTCTGCCTTATCTTTTGCAGTTTTACTCCGTCATGACAAACCTTTAGCAGATATTCCCATTTATTTTCCCTTCCCATCAGTCTTCTTAAATTTAAGTTCTTTAAAATAACTTGTCACACACTTCATCTGACAGAATATCTTTCAAAAAACAAACATTTCCCAGCATACAAACTAGGTTTTCACATCTGATTAGACATGTTAATAAATTAATCAACTATCTGTTATCCTCTATAGCTCCCCCCCTCACACCCACCACCCCCCTGCAAAAAAAACCTCAGTATTCAAACCCAAATTTCCAGCATCCTATCAACCACCTCATTCCTGAGCTGAAACTGACAGAAAGTCAATCTTGCATCACACTTTAACAGCTTATGAAATACCATCAAAAAGTGAATTACAGTAACTCGTGGGTGTTTCACATTTAAGTGATATGAAATGACTGACAATGGTTTAAAAAAAAGCTGTCTTTCAATCATAGTTAGCGGTTACACAATCCCACCTTAATACTGGTAGTCATGATTAGATCTTATCAAAGCCACATTCTGATGAAAATCCCCTTTGTGTATTCTCTGAATTGACCCAAACGCTGGTAGGTGAGACTCATGATCTTCCACAGTGCCTGATAGTCCTAAACTATGTTGGGTCTCAAATCAAAAATCGTGTCCTTTCAAAACACAAGCAAAAGAGTTTTTTGTTGACCTAGATAAATTACAAAAAGGTATAAAAATGGCTCAAACTCTATCACAAATATTAACAATTTTCTTAGACAATGAGTGTTCTGGGAAAAAAGGGGTTAAACAAAAAAATTATTTGTCAGCTATAAGTCCAGTGCATCTGAACGGCTGATGAGGTTGGTGGTAATGCACGTAGAGTGGTCCGTGCTGGGCTTCACTCGGGGGCCATATCACATCTTAGCGCGCCAAATAGTTCACTAGCACCCACAATTAGCCACTCCAAACATTAAAAGAGGTTTATCTAGTGAACCAGCTTCTCCTCTACGAGCTTACCCGAGGCTGTAACCATGGGTGCAAGTGTACATTTTAGTGAACAAAGATGTGGTCTGAGGGGAGCCGTGGTTGTGTCCTCATGTGCGCCTGGCCTTCTGTCTCTTGGCCTGACGTTTGGCTTCGTCCAGAGCGGCGCTGTCCCCGCTGGCCTGGGCCATGCTCCTCACTCCCTGGACACGGTTCACCACCTGCAACAGGAGGGGGATTACCTGCAAACACACAACAGCAAAAAGGTATTAAAAAAAAAAAATGCTTTTTGGATTAACAGGTTCTTACTTGAAATATTGAAACATATTTTATGTGATTAACGTGAATAAGAACTGATTATAAAACAAGAAATGGGACATTTTTCTTGACGTCATTCCACATTTTAAGCTTGGCCATGATGAAACCAAAATTCCAGCGAGGTTTATTTCAACTAAAGAGATTGAGAAATTCAACGGTTGAGCAAGAAAAGCTCTTTGAACATATAGTCGGGAGCAGGTGGAGGGGATGATGTACCTTCTCGTGGTTGTACGCTGCCAACAGGAGCAGTAGAGTGAGGGGCAGAGCTACGTAGGAGCCCTGGGCAACATCCTGGTCAGGCACTTTACGCTGTGGGAAAGCACATGCATAAAACACACAACCTACTCAATACTGTTGTGGTGTAAAAAAAAAAAAAATGGTCGATTTTTTTCTGCACAGAAAGCACTCATTGATTTAGTCTGTAGGTTAAATCATGGGTTAAAAAACAAAGATCTTACAGTGGGGTTGAAGGTGAGTGTGACGTGCTTGTGGTAGCCATTGGCGGTGAAGGTGACCTGAGGCAGAGTGAAGTCATACTGGGAGCGGGACAGCGTTGAGTACAGCATCAGCACATAGCTCTGGAGAACAAAGCAGAGTTTCTGCAGGTTTCACCAAGTCAAATGTAAGACTTTTTTAACAACATTATGAATTAAATTTAACACCATTATCGTCCTTTATCAACTGAGCCCTAAATTCAGTTTTTTCAAGCCAAGTAGGCTATTGCTAAACTTGCACTTCCCCATAGCCGAAGAATAAACTTTTTTTTTTATGTCTGTGGTACACTCTGAAAAAGACAATAACACGAAAGCTGATTGGCTGCAATGTAAGTCGCATGTTGGTCTCATGTGCAGTTGTAATACAGGACTATTGAGGAAAATGTTTCAGCAGTTTGGGCTTCACAACATCCCTTATGATTAGGAGAGCAGAAATAAAAGCAGATACCTCTCCATCTCTGTCCAGAGGAGGGAAGTTGAAGAAGAGGGACTGTCCCAGAGAGACGCTGTTGATTGGGTTGTCCAGATTGTCACTCTTGCAAAGCTTCACCTGGACAAATGAAAGGGGAGAGGGGAGAAACATTTGTAAACTTCAACAACTCTGCACATTCCTGCCATGTGAGTTGCAGAAATGTAAAAAGGACCACAACGCAGGGATAATTTAAGCCAAGCAGTCCTACCGATAGAGTTGCCAGATGTTCAGGGGACGTGTGGACGTTTCCGCTGAGGTCAAACTGATTGATTTGCCTGAATGCGATGATGTTGACCCCTTCAATGTCATTACTGCCGACCTGAGGGGGAACACAGAGCTTAAAGTACAGATACAACCCTGGGCTCTTAAAGAAAACGCCAAATGTGAACTGTGGATAAAGCTTTGTACAAGTCACATGGTGTGATAATAACAGAGAATTAAGTGGAATTAAGGCATTTCCAGCTTTGCCAGAAAGATTAGGGGGCCGGCACTTTTCAGACAAGCTAAAATTATGAACCGAGAGGTTTAAACTCGCAATGGAATTACCGCTGCTTTTGTTCTGCATACAGTGAAGGGCCCATGTGATAAGGCTGCTGATAAAGTCATAATCACAGGGTTCCCACAGTTATTTTAACAATTCAATTACAAAAGTTTTCCATACCCTAACTACTGTAGGTTTCATTGCCACATATAAAAAAAACACTAAGACACTGAAAATGTGTTACTGTTTGGACTGGAGGATCAAAAATGGCATGTTACTAGAAGTTCAAAGTCGATGAAGATAAAATAGTTAGCTGCAGAAATAGGAGAAAAAGTCATACTGCGATTTCCAATACTGTGATTGCGTTAAAAAATATACTTTGTACAACCATGGGGTAGCGTAATTCAGAGGGCAGATTCAACACAGAAGAAGCATAATTCAGGCAATATCAGGCCTTTATTAAGTTTGCTACATACCTCTATAGCTCTGTGTTGTGGTAAGGCCCTCTCTATGTGGTCGTTGCCTTCAGCTCGCAGCTGAATTAAATATTTGCAACTCGGCTGCAAGGAAACATAACATTCATTAAGTCATATGACGCGTACAGTAAAACGGTTTTAGAAGACAGCAAAAGTATAGCATATGATTACTGGCAGGGTTCAATATGCTTGCTGTGTACAAAATAAATATACAGTATGTTCAAATGCTGCTTACACATTGTGTTTTACAAGGTCAAAACAATACTTTTTCTAGTGATCTAAGGTAGGACAGTAACCTTAGAGTGGGGTAATTTTAGTTTATTTAAGTGCTCATATTATGCTTTTTCCCTTTCCTTAATTGTATGTATGTATGTATGTATGTATATATATATATATATATATATATATATATATATATATATATATATATATATATATATATATATATATATATATATATATATATATATAAATAAAGCTCAAAGTCCACCCCAAAGGGACTTACCATCTCCATCTTGTAGTCCAGCCTTTACTTCCGTGACGAACGTGCGTCACTTTGTAACACACGTCATAATTCTCACCTAGCTCATAGCATGGCACTCCCTTATACTCTGCTTCTTAATGGCTAGTAGTCCTTACCTAGCTACTGCGCATGTGCGACTCCCAACAAAGATGGAATAGAAGTGAGATGCCTCACTCTGTAGCTAAAACAGAGAGCTCAACACACAGGGTGAAAAGAGGAGCTGCAGCAATGTTGAGTACAACAAAACTATGGTGTTTTCTGAAAATTAAACCTCATAAACCTATTCTGGTACAACCTCTAAATAAAATTATGAACCTGAAAATGAGCATAATGAGCACTTTAAAACCCTCCAATCTGATTTGAACACGTTCCTAACGTACTCACCAGCAGACCCCTGAGTCTGAAGCGACCCTCCTCATCGGTGACGGTGTCCTCGCTGTAGAGGCTACACTCTCCCTGTCCCACCGCCTCCACGGCCACATCCCTCTCTGCATCCCCACTCAGAGACTGCACCGCTCCGTAGCAGCTGAGGACGACAGTACAAGATCAGGACACGGACCAGAATCATGTGCTGTGGACATTTTTGGAGCTGGACCCCTAGAACAAACAGCATCAAGGTACATCTGTATACCTGTACGCGGTCTTAATGCCAGTTATGTCGATACTGAGGCTTTGACCCTCCTCCACTGTGATCATCTGAGACGCTGGCTCAAAGCGGAACTCCTTCATCATGGGCTTGAAGTAGTACTGACCAGGACTCTGGAGCAGAGATAAGCAGTGGGTACATCAAATGGAAAGCACAATAAATATATACATTAGCTGGAGCACAACACAAGTCAAAGCATCCCTACAATCAGCTTCACAGTTTAGCAGAATTAATATCTCACAACACAGAAAGAAAACTACAATGGTGAAGGTATATTAACAAATTCCCTACCAGGTTATTAAAGGTGAGCATGCCGGTGTCCTGAGTGACCAGGTTGGAGCGAAACTGTCCTCCACTCAGAGACAGGAGGACACCTGACAGGGGAACACCATCCTCCGATTTGATCTACAGTACAGAGGGAAAGAGAGGGAGAGCACAGGTTATAGAGCTCATGTCGTGTCAATTAACCAATGGATTCATTTACGGTTTCAGCACTTTATATTATACCCAGGGGTTAAATCGGACTGGGGCTGTCCGGGGCTCAGCAACAGCACAGAGGCCTGCGCTCTTCTATAGTAACACGTCATCAAACCTGGTTATATTTTATTTATAGTTGGTCAAAAAGATTTTGTAGTCTATGCCCACACATGTGCACCCATGGCAACCCTGAAACCAGAATCCCCCCCCCCCCCCCGCCCCCCACATAACAAATCCCAATTTCCAATTTCCCCAGATTATAGCCCATGAGTGTGTCAAAACAAATTATAGAAATTGGACATATTTTAAAAGGGTTGTAGCTGTGGATGAACTGGGAGGTGGTCTTTTCAAATAAATTAATATAAATGCTCATTGCAATGAAGCTATACTAGTACAGAAAAATGACATCACTCAAATTGCGAGAGCCAAATTGTGAAATGATGGGTATAATCAGACAGACAGGTGAGTTTAGTGTCTCTACTGTTCTATTCCAGAGAGGACATACAATAGAAGGATAAATAAGGACACAAAACTCATTGTAAACGCTGTAGAGAAAATTTCAAAACAATTCATCACACAGTCTGAAAAGGGAAACTAACACTGATCATTTGTGCCAGGATCTCATGGTTGGCGTAGATAATTGCAGACCCCCTTGACAAAGGCAGTACAAAAGGCAACGCATTGGCAGCAGCACACAGCAAAGCAGAGAAGTGATTCAACTATCATCAGTGATGGTTTCTTTTAATTGTATTTAGTGAAAACAAAGTAGGAACCAACAGCAGCCTCTCATCATGTCATTTCATATTCACTTTAAACCACATAATCAAGACCAAGTAGCAAATGTGAACTAAGAGCTCTAATTTGTAAAATATTCTGGATGAAAGTGTCAGCTAAATTAGTGCAGATGGAAAAGTGGCTGGTGATGGTACTGGGATGTTAATATGTATGCATGTGAGGACTGGTCACATTGTACCTTGAAGGTGACACCAGCCAGAGCGAACGCCTTGAAATCTCCCAGGGTTCCCTCCACTGGACTCAGGACAAAACCTTCTTTACTGGCACTGATGTCATACTGCCGGTCGCTGTGGAGCGGACCCACACTGAGGCAAAGAGAGGAGCACGACGGTGGTTAGGACTCCGGGCTGCATATTTTATACCGTGTGTTATGTGATTACAATACTATTCAAGATACTTCATTGTCATTTTATGAACACAACAAAATTATGTTGGTGGCAATCAATGCAGCAGTAGTAAATAAATAAAAAGGCATTGCACATAGTAACCATAATTGCTTTTTATAATCTATACTCTTTATTGATCCCCAATGGGGAAATTACAATTTTAATATGAGCATTTGCAGAGGTTTTAAAAGCGTTAGTGCTTTTGTGACAGTATTCCTTAGCAGCTACATGTTGTATTTGTGAGGGAGGGAGCGCGTGAGGCGGGGTGGTAAAGAAGCTGTTCCTTAGTTATTCCGGGTTTTGATGGCTCTGTATCTTTTCCAAGATGGTAATGGGTCCAGGGTGTGTTGTGTCCATGCTGAGGCTACTAGCTCTCTATATGTTATCCCACAAACAGAACTATTTTTGTCCAGGGTTCAAGGCAACTGCTGGCAAACCCTCAAGATACCCAAAACTTGCAGGAGATCTTACGGAGGAAGTGAAGGAAAATTAACCTACGGATTCATTTTGACATTTAAAATTGCACCTTTACAACGTGTAATGTGGGTATCAGTAAAATGACTTTTCTTTTCGGCTTGACCCTTTCAATGTTTTTTCACACTTTTTTCCAATAAAAACAATTTGTATAAGGGCCAGTAAAAATTGACTTTGGGCAAGTAGAATTGCTTTTTCACTTGCTCGGCTGGAAAAGTGAAAAAGAAAAAAAAAAAAAATCTTAATGTTGAACCCTGACATCAAAGATTGCGCGATATCCTCCGAAAGTGCAAGTCACACTAAATCCAAACTTTTAATGTCTGTGTGCTTAATCATGATCGCTAGCGTGGCTAAAACTACTCTCAACCACCTGCTTATCTGCAAACAAAACAACATCTGTATAAACACTGGAGAAGAATAACTGAGCAAGCTTGAACAAACAAGCCAAGTCAAAAATTTCAATATAGTTTTCATGCCACAGAATGGCACAGATGCAGCGCTTCATGAGCTAAAAGCTCCAGCCCTGGCACTCTTACGTGCAGCTTTTGACAGTGTTTACCCTCAGGTCCTTTTAAACAGACTGCACAAACTGGTTTGTCTCTCAGGTGCAGATTGTGATTTAGTTATCTGGGGATCTAGGGAGCTTTTTTTTTTTTTTAACTCTCTGGGCTTTAATGGCAAAGTCCTGCCAGGGTTTAAACTAGGACCCATACATCGCTGCTGTTTCTACACTTCTTTTGGGGTTCAAATGTGTTCATGGACAGGCTTCTAGGTATATTTATGACTTGTTTAGCACATAAGCGTATAGCAGAACCCTAAGATCTGGACTCTTTTCCTTTCAGTTTGACAAAAATGTAGCATCCAGACTTATAGGACAGCCGTTTTCAGCTCGTGTCGCAGGCTCTGTAACATCCTTCCTCTAGTTTTCATCTCTCATGTGAAGTGCTTGGTTCTCATACCTGTATGCTCCCATCTCATTGGTGGCCACGGTAATGAGCGGTGCAGCAGTTCCTCTTTCAGTGATGGAGATCTCCACACCCTGTAGCTCCGGTGACACCTTGCCCTCCATGAAGAGACCTGCACGCCCTGCGATGTCCACCAGCCGACCTGGACACGACTCTGTTGAGAGTGTCATTACTTTTTAGGTAGCGTGTAGGGCTGAAACGATTCATTGAGTTACTCGAGTTACTCGATTACAAAAATTCCTCGAGGCAAAAACTCTGCCTCGAAGCCTCGTTAAATTCCTATGACGCGCACTATACGCTCAGGGATCTGATTGTTCCACAAGGACCGTTGTTCAGGAAGCACACCACTAGTGCGCGATACATTTTGAATTTAGTTAGCGCGATGGTGGAGAGTAAAGATGTCCAGAAACGGCAGAGAATGTCTAAAGTTTGGGATCATTACATACTAAAAAAGGAAGAGAACAAGGTGCAATGCGTCTACTGCAAAGTAGACCTGGCACACCACAGCAGTACGACTTCAATGATTCAGCATCTGAACCGAAAACATCCGCTCCACGCTGTTTCACCACGCGTCGCTGAAACAAGGTAACGTAGCCTAAGCAGCCGCTGATATTAATCGCATACTGTATTTGTAGCGATGTCGTGATGCGGGTTGACTAGATATGATGTTTAGCTTTGATGTTTTTAAGTAGTAAACTTATTCACGTTCAATTGCAAGAGAGTATAGCCTAAAAAAAGAACCCCTTCACACACACACACACACACACACACACACACACACACATGCACCCTCGTCTCTCTCACTCTTCCTCACACACGGCACGCGTGCACACACAAACACACACAGGTTGCTAGGTTACCATAGAAAATAGGCTCACCCTAGAAATTATATATTATTTGTTAGTAGCCTAATGGTAAATGCTGCAGATGTAGAAATCTACATAAAACAGATATTTACTTTGATGTCAGGGCTTGTGTGTGTGTGTGTGTGTGTGTGTGTGTGTGTGTGTGTGTGTAAATTTACCTCCAGTGATAGTGGCCTCTACCTCAGGAGGATAAAACAGTAGTTCCTTGGATGAGGGTGTCACTGTGATCTTCTCTCCAGCCCTGTACAGTCATACAGTCTATTTTAACTCACTGCATCATCACATGACATTCAAGACTCAAGCAAGACTCTCAGACGTAGACACGGTGGTCATTATTAGTGGATGTCAACCAGCCGCTTATAATAAAGTTGCGAAGTGATAGGGGTTATTTGGGAGTCTAGTGTTCTTTTTCTTTTTTTTTAGTGATCATTTTCTCCATAGACAATTTTAAAAGGGACTCGCAGTTTGAGCGGTTTTAAAGCTCGTCAGTACAAAAGATAAGCAACTGCTTAAGAAAATATCTAGTTAAATAAAAAGTCAAGATTCAATACTTTGAAGTTGCTAGGAATTTGGTGCAGTGTGCTCATTACAATTACAAAAAAAAAAAAAATGCATTCACAGCAGGATGGTCAATACCTAGCCTGTAGACATTAACAGAGAAGTTTATTACAACTCCTCGACTTGCCTTTCATTAGGAAACATCCAATCACTGAGCTTAACATTCTGTTGCGTTTGCAGCTAAAAGACAAGTGGGGGTTAAATCTAATGCTTTGTAGAAAACTGATAAATACCACATTTATGGTGCCGTGTTCCGTTCCAAACTGCAATGACAAAGCATTTCAAATTTGCTACAGCTTTGATTCTCGCCTCTGTCTGAGCAATAGCAATGGCTCATGGGCACTGTTACATTAAGAGCCATCGACCATGCCAAACTATCGTCTTACTACTATTATAATGTTACTGCTGCTACATTGCACATATCTGTGCATGTTGTTCATATTACACAGCCATATTTATTCTGCTCTTATAAGGTAACTGCTAATACACTAATACACATATTTATATTTACACTGCGCTATATTTCTTGTCCTGTCTATGCACCACTTGTCTATACTTTGTATATCACATTGCACATCACATTCTGCTCTTTTTGCACTTCTGGTTGGACGCAAACTGCATTTTGTTGTCTTTGTACTTGTACTCTGCACAATGAAAATAAAGTTGAATCTAATCTAATGGAACCCAGAAATAAAAGAGTAGAAATGGAAAAATGCAGTGCGACTGACCGGGCCCAGTAGGAGAACTCATAGTGAAAGGGGCCTGTCAGTTCATCGGCCTTCTCTTGGATAGGAGGGCTATCGTCCCTGGCACCCCCGTCCTCTTCAGCAGCGCGGCGCTCTCGTTCCTGACGCCGCAGTTGAATCTCTTGCAGCTGCTGCTCCTGCCTCTGCTCCTCCAGGCTCCGCAGGGGACCCAGCACCAGCGCCGGCTCACTCTCAATAGATGATCTGACAGAGGGGAGGGAGGAAAGAAAAAAAAAAAAAAAAAAAAAAAAAAACTACATGTAAGATAGACATTTGCCAATATTAGCACACAGGGTTCTATGAAAAATGAGCATAGCCATGTTTAGAGCTGTAACAATTCCAAATTATGCTGTATAATTGTCTCAGAAATAATTGCGATATAATAGAAAAATAAAATATATAAAAAAATATAATATAATTGTCTCAGTCAAATTCAAAAATATTTTTTTTTATTTATTACTTTTAAAAAACAAAAACAAATTAAAGCTTTAAATGAATACCAGGATACATCTTTTGGTTATATATATCACTGGTATGTAGTCTATATCCTTGACGTTCCGCTTCCAGGATGTGGAAAATGAGCCGGATTTCACTCATTTACGCCAGATATCTGTTACCTTGGGCTTCCTTTGTGTTGGCATTTTTGTTGCTATGAATGTGTATAGGGTCATGTGCCAACAACTAACAATTGAAATAATAATCAAACTATTTAGTCCGACCAATAATCACTTCCTATAATTACAATTCAGCATATCTAAAACAAAATCAACAATTACCAGTTATATGCCTTAAGACTAGAAAGTGACTCAGAAAAATGTCACGATTCAATATATACATCCCTTAGTACATTCATGTGGATCTTTAATTGTCCATATTATGCATGTGGATTTGTATGTTATTTGAACATCCTGTTATGATGTATGTGTATGTTGTGTGTGATGTCTGTAAGCTACTGGGACCTTGAATAAAGTAATTACTTACTATTACTTAATAAAGTAAGTAAGTAAGTAAGTATCTATCACATAATTGCAGTAGACATACAATTTAAAAAAAAAAATATAAATCCATTTTTGGAATTCTATTCTCGGTAGCACTTGAATCGCGATTCAAATTGATTTTTTTGCACACCCAATTAGCAATTCATTGAGGTTAAACAGAGAAAACCGCGATTATGTAAAACAACCGACAATTAGACAACTAGCCATGGCGAGTCCTTACTTGATAGTAACTGTGACGTCTAGGATCTTGTCGGTGGTGATGAGCCCAGTCATGTGATGGCGCACTGCGGTGAGGGTCAGGATAGTGGGGTCCGAGCTGTTCGACACAGGTTAACAGTCACTTGGTTGAACTGTATCGAGGGAGAACACTCTTTTAACCCAGAAATAAAAACGGACACAGCATCTCATTACTTACGTATCGTACGTGTAGAAGTCCTGCTCAAACTGGTGGCAGGAGCGAGGGGTGACTTTGTAAACACCTGGACAAGCCATTTTTAGTTGATTAATTACTTTGCTCCAGTTTTATATTTAGGTAAGTCTGACACAGACCTTTTAGGCTCAAGACACTTGTACTCCAACTATGCATGAGGGGACATTTGGTACACTGATATTATTCTTTTCTAGATATGCTAATTCATGCTAATGAGGGGGGTCAATAGAATAAACTTCACCAGGCTTGGAGAGGCAGAAGCGGTTGACTCCCTTAGAGAGGTTGTACACGCCAACGTTCTCAGGTTTGCTGCCATCTTGGAAGAACTCCTGCGCAGAAAAACGCATTCAGTTAGAATTAGAACAACAATCGTGGACGTGCCACCAACTGTTACAACACATGCCGGGTACTGATTTACTGACCAAAGTAATGGCATGGGAGAGGGAGCAGCGCAGGATGTAGCCAATCTGTCTGAACTCCACCCCCACAACGTCGGAATCCAGAACCTCCACTTCTATGGACTTATGCTTCCAGCACCACTCCTCATGAGTAATACTCACTGGCAGGTGTAAACATGGGAGAGAACAACAAGTAGTTAACAAAACAGACTAAAAAAAGTAACAGATATTTGTGGAAAAGGGTTTAATCTGTCACACCATCCAAGGAGGAAAAAAAAAACTCAAAAGCCTTGATCATTTCAGGTCGAGGCTCTCCCATTTTATAATTATCTTATCTTTAAAGATTATTTGTTTTGGCATTACAGGCCTTTATTTGTGACAGGACAGCTTAAACATGAAAGGGGAGAGAGAGGGGTCGGAACCGAACCTGTGGCATCGAGTACTGACCCTCTCCACATGGGTCTCTACCACGTGAGCTACCCGACGCCCAAATTATCTCATCTTTAAACAAATGGTTAAGAAAGTAAACTTCTTGCACTACTCGGGCCTGGCAACACTACAAACTGAGTAAACATGCCTCAAAAGATGCTGTGTGTGCAGATGGCTCGCAGGCACACAGAACAGATTGAGTGCAACGAACAGCGAGTGAGATGGGTGCAGCAGCAGAAGGTACCGAAACACCGGCTGAATAATGTGTGCTTCCTTGAAAGCTGGTGCTAAATATCAACTATGATCGGAAGCTGGAAATTACTGATTGAATTCACCGCAATCGTTGAGAGAATTAGTGCGATTTCTGAATAAAAAATTTACACAGGATGGAGGAATTAGTTTATATACAATGGTCGGCTTGAGTTCTTCCACTCAAAACTTGCATGCTGATTCTGCATTGGTGCTCTCCTTAAATGTTGATTTACACAACTGCAACTTCTAATTTCTAATTGCTCTAATTAACTCAAAATAAAAGAAAACAAATTCACAAAATAAACTGAAATTGAAAGAAAGTATCAGTGGAAAACACTTTAAAATGTATCCTGTCTTTTTTTTGTGATGACTTTTTATATTAATTTCAATGTTCAATAAAAGAGTGTTGGAAATGATTTGTTTTAAACAAGCAATTTGTTGTGTTTTAGCAGAATACTGAAAGCAGCATAATAGACAGTTTAATGAATCTTTATTTATATAAAGTAATATCGTTATCGCCATATTCAACAACAATATCGCATATCACATATTTGCCCCATATCGTGCAGCCCTAATCACAATTATTAATACTACTATTATTTAGCATGTCAAGTGTTATTGGTAGGGAGTCCTGACCTTTGTATTTCCCTGGTAAAACGTCATCAAAGGAGAAGCTGAGGATGTCACTGTTGCCGGGCAGCGACAACGTCCTTCGCTCTCCCTGACGACTCACTGGTTGCAGGGTTACCGACAGGTCGTCGCAGGACGCTAGCGATCAAGCAGAGGACACAAGCTCAGTGAAAATATGAACAACTACACAAAGAGTCTGTCTTTTTAGAAACTAAGTGTAAATTACCAGGTTTTTACCTAAACAGTAGACTTTTCCAGAGACAGACGCCATGAATTGGGTGAAAAGTAGGTCTGTGAGGGGCTGGTCCACAAGGGACACCTCCAGGGCCTGAGGCTGAAGAGCCAGGCCTGCTTTCACCTCGGCCTCGGGGAGCGACACCTGAACACATGGAAATACAACCAAAGTTACCTTGTAGAAAGCAAAGTTTATATATATATATATATATATATATATATATATATATATATATATATATATATATACTGAAATCAATTATATCCCTGTCAATACAGATAAGATTTGGGCGGTTGTGCTTTACTTAGTTTCTGATAAGACTATTTATTATCTTATATGTTAATTATATTATATGTTTTAAACACAAAAATTGGAAATCTGAGAATCAAGCACTGAAGGTTTCTTGTTCATTTATATAAGTGACTGAAAATGGAGGCTGACAAAATTTTGGTTTTGAGATTTTCCAGTCAAATGAGTGAATTTCAATGTTAGACTTCCAGCCGTAATTCAGAAAAAGTCGCGTTTTTAAAAAAAAAAAAAAAAGTTTGTAGAAAACTCTTCATTTCAACTTCACTACTCAGCCGTTCCTTGACCATTGCGGCGCTTTCAAAGTAAACAACGGGAATGAATAGAAATAGGGCGTCCGACAAAAGTTCCGCTTGTCACTCCAATAAACAACAACAACAATGCAATCAAACTGATTTTGGCGCTAACGCTCGCGTCACAGTCAGTTAGGACAAGGTTTTAGAGATCTTGTCAGCTGTGCATCTTAACGATAGACTGGTAAAAAGGCCTCCACTAAAACTGGGCTCTACAATTTTATATAAATAAAACGGTATGTCATTTCAGGGTGGATTTTCCCTTTCAATCAGGGGTCTTCAACGTTTTTTAAGTTAGGGACCCCTTAACTTAGAGAGATAGAGCAGGGACCCCCTACTACATATATTGTTTAAAATGAAATTGCATAATAAACTGGGCCTACAATAATGTGTAGGTCCGCCTTTCTACCTTTTCGCATAGAATAAGCTACTAAAACAGCCTACTAATTGTCGCCATGATTTTATAAATCTTGTTTAAATGTTTAACATACACACAGTGAACCTTTAGGATGAACTGTGTATGTGGATGGCCTTAGTGACTACTTTACTGTTGGATTCATGTTAAGACTTTACAATAATTTGGAGGCCCCCCTGCACTGACTCTGAGGATCCCCTAGGGGCTCCAGACCCCCTGTTGAAGATCCCTGCTTTAAATGATTAAAGGGGACCATGCAGATAAAGCCGTACAGATGAAGTCCTCACGTATATCGTATATAAAAACCTAGAGGCTGCCAGTCTTACATGGACACTGTAGTCTCCAGGTTTGGCCTGGAAGCAGAAGGCCCCCTGAGGATCGGAGTCGATGGTCCTGCTGGCGGCACCGTCTTGGCCCGGGGGTGTCAGAGAGACTTTGTAGCGGCCTTGCTGCTTCATGCCCTCGGGCAAGTGGCTGATGGAGATCTGGCCACACACACTGAACCTGTGTAGCACCAACAGCAGAATTTAGATCAAGCCAGTTACCAATGTGGTAATGTGAAAAACCAAGCTGACAGCACAGAAGCTGATTTTTTTTGTAGTTAATGTCAAAACATGTATAATGTTAAGAATTGGAAATGTATGCAGCTCAAGCAGTGAGCGGACAGGCCAGAAGTACCCTGCTGTGATGATGTCCGGCAGCTGGGGTGTGTTGGGGGCGATCTTCACTGTGATTGGCTCAAAGAACATGAGCTCCTTGCTGACACGGATGGTGTAGGTACCAGCCGTCATGTTCTCCAACCGGAAGGAACCATCCTCCTTGCTGAGCACTGTGAGGACAGAATAGCAAAGCACGTAACGGTGTGAAAATGTGTATACAAGGAGAACCACCGAATGCACAAATAAGAGCATAACCACAGTTGTTCAGATGTTTTTTTGCTTTTAAGACACTAACTAAAGCGTGGAGTCTTTGAGTATGGCTACCTTTGATCTGGTTGTTGAGGGACACTGTGGCATCAGAGACGCCCTCCCCACCCACGCTGTTCAGAACTCGGCCTGTCACTGAGAAGCCCATGACACGGAAGATGGGCTGCATGTGGAGCAACAGACACAGCATTTTTTTGTTGTCAAAATGTGGTACCACACACACACACGTATAATAATAATAATATAAATACAATTTGACTCTTTACCTCCAGTTTCAAACTGTTGTGTTCCACCTTAAAATTCATCCTAGAAGGAGCGACATCAAATGTGATCCTTTCTCCCCGGTAGAAGGGCACCTGGAGGGAAGGATTTCACAAAAACAGAACTATTTATATTTACATGAGAGAGGCAATTCTTTTTCAATGCAGCGTGCAGGTTAGAGTTACAATGTCATAAAATCAAACCCCATGTTTTACACTTTTTATTGTCTCAATTATTTTGCAATACCCATTCAACTACAGTGTATCCTCTGTTGATTTTGTAGTGGCGGACCGCCATGGTAAAATTTCTGCCGCCACGGTATCAGAAATAGGGCAGACACACAATGTAGTCGCTGTTACCTTTTAAATTATCCTGCCGACATAATGGCTGGCGCTCATATTGCAATTTAACAACAAGTACAACTATTCAGAGGTTATTGGGCCCGTCCAGTTTAACTCCACACACTGTTGTGTTGATGTAGTTCATTGTCAAAATGTTCGCTTTCTTCCGAGTCGACTATTAAACGAACAGCTCCACCAAAAACGTCATCGCGGTGGGTCCGTTCTAATTGGACAACTTTCAACTTGTCAGTTCTGTCAGCTCATCATCCTGATATCAAACATCTGGAAACATTAAAACGGTAAGTGAGTCAGTGTAATATTTCATTCTATACTTTGGGTTTTGGTTTCCCTATGAAGAATTTCTTGTAAAATTCATTTTGTAGACCTGTTGTAGATGTTAACTGACTAACTAACTACAGTTCCTCAAAAAATACAGTTCAATCACAACTGATAATATGCCTCATTGTGTGTGAATAGAGGTGAATAAATATATTTTTTTGTGTTGCAGCAAAGTGTCAGTTGCGTTTCATACGTAAAACATTTGGTGGCGGGGTGCAGGGGGCTAAAAAAAAAAAAAAAAAAAAAAAAAAAAGGAAAACACTGAACTAATTACATTTGAGCAATCATCTTTCTTTATGGTAGTTTTTAGAGGTAGTGGCAGAGTCCGCCATACCCACGCTGGATTTTAAATTCAGTTGTGGTTATAGCATGATGTAATACAGTCCTTTAATATGCTAATGTAGTATATTCAAGTGAACCGTCACCAAACCAACCAGGATCCTTAAGGACCACAACTTAGAGCTAGATTAGAAATGACATGACAGCCATCTGTCTGATTTTATTTTTTTTACAGAAAGCTTACCACGGTGTAGTCGCCGCTGGCCAGTGAGGGGAAAACGAAGGTCCCATCTTCCCTGGACAGAGAGCTGCACAGGTAGACCAGGGAGCTGTCCCCAGAATCTGCCCCATCCACTGGTGATGTGTTACAGCCACCAACGCCCTGAAAACAAGCACACAAATATGTAGCAATGTAACTTGTAATTATAATCAATACAAAATTCCATGATATTTCAGAAATCCTACTGAAACAGCATAACATACACGACTTTAATCAAATAATGCAGGATAAATCCGACAAGCCCTATGACATCTCGATCCAGTTTGACTCCCCACCGTTTCTAAAAATAATGTTGGTTTACCTCTTTCTTGACTGCGGCAGAGTACAGTAGGAAGGTGACCTCTTTCATGGGCTCTCCATCACTGCGGACCTCCCCCGAGACATCGTAGCCTCCGACTACCAGATGGTCGGCGGCCAGGGCATTGGCATTGGAGACTAGCACTGAGGTGGAGCTCTATAGGAAGACGGCAAAAGGTCACCACGGAAGTTAAGTTAAGTTACAGTTAAGAGTCAGAATAATGTGTCAGGAGCAGTGCTCCATTACTGCTGGAGATCATGATGCTTATAAACCTGCTGAGCTGACAGGGAACCTTATCAGCTACGCAAGTAGGTGAATAATGAAGTATTCCACACTAAACGTGACACCGAATTAAAAAGACCTCTGAGATAATGCATTCTTCGCTGTATTAACGACACTGCTCAGGCGGAGAAGTGCCATTCTGTGGTAGCCAGCAATGGGTTAATACCTGAGTATGGGAAAGAAAACGATGACAAAACACAGGTGAAAGGCTGAAGTCTTTAGCTACAAAGCTGCTGATCTGCTCAGACTAGGGCTGCACAATATGAGGAAAATATCTGATTGTGATTATTTTGACTAATATTACGATTGCGATATGATTCACGATATTAGAGGGAATCGTTATTCTCATTTTCATAGAAAAATATTAAAATTAAAAATTAAAATGATTAGTGTGATTTTAGCGAGGATCTATACAAAACAAAGACATTTTCTTTAGTCTGTACGATATGCTTTGTAGTTTGACACATATTTTGCCTTTAACAAATAGTGCCCCCCCTGCAATTTGGATATTGCACTAGTCCAAATTGCGATTTCGATAAAATTGCGATTAATTGTGCAGCCCTAGCTCAGACTCTATTCCAAACATCTCCACTCAACAATGTATTGTTGTAGAGCAAGCGTCTTCATCCATCTTTTTTAAACCATCACTGTGGGGGACTATTTATATTCCGAGCTACACAAGTATCTACTACTACTACTACTACTACTACTACTACTACTACTACTACTACTACTACTACTACTACTATATATTTTTCATATTTTTTACAGTGTCTGTGCGATTTAGAGTATACATATAGTTTGTTCTCGTTAGAGAATGTGAGTAACATTTTAGGGGAATCAAAGAGAGTAAAGAAAGATTTGACCATGCCAACAATGTCTTGCAAAGTTGTTTGATCAAGGAGCACTAAGCAGGGCTAAGGGCTCTGACAGAGTCAACGCGAGCAATGCGAGCAAGCGACGTGAGCGACGCGCTTCCTTTCATAGTCTACACAGCAGACGCAAGCGGACGCAGGCGTCACGGGCGATGCGTGAAATGCAATGCACCACCCACGCAACAGGGGGTAGCAGAGTGTTCCACGGTGTTTGGTCGGCAGAGGCAGGGTCAGAGAGTCAGACCCTCACGGGAGAGCCGGGAGAGCGGCACTTGTCTTCTTATCAGATGCTGGCATGCATCTCCACCAGTACAGTGTGCTACGATAGGGTAGCACTGACCGATACATTGATAAATGGTCGCTTAAACATGGTTTAGCAAGTTTTATGAAGTTGTAAATACGTTTAGGTCTCTCTCTCTCTCTCCTGCCGTAAGCTATTTCAGCATCTTGCACACAGCATTGACTACGTACGTATGTACGTAGTCAATGCTGTGTGTACATATATATACACACACACACACACACACACCGTTGACTAGCTACATACCGAATACTTGCAGTGTCCCCAACGACAACGCATAGTATTGTGCGTATCGGTGCGTCGCGTATCAAAAACTGGGACGACACATTTTGCTACGCATCGACGCATAATGGAGGCCGATGCGTAGCCTTGCGGACGTGTATGCGTACCAATGCGTTGACTCTGTCTGAGCCCTAAGTGTTGAAGCCAGAGCAAAAGTCCTTATGATGCAGTTTTTATAATGACTAAAAGAAGAAATCTCTCATTGTAGTGAGGTCTTTGGAAAAATAATCTCAATAATATTAATTCTCCCTCACAATATAGAGTTAATACATATTTGGGTCCCAAAAGCTATCTTCAACTTCCTTGAAGTGTCACCGGGGGAAATAAATAAAAAAATATATATATATTTATTTATATATATATATATATATATATATATATATATATATATATATATATATATATATATATATATATATATATATATATATATATATATATATAGAGAGAGAGAGAGAGAGAGAAGATACCAAGGCTTAAAATTAGAGGTTAACAGGGACATTTGCCAGGTTATCATTCCACAGCTCCACCACATTGATAAAATTAGGACTTTCCAGCTCCAGTAAATGACAAAGCAGGCAGAAGGAAGAACACCAAAATTCAAAAGTTCCTTAAGGAAAAGGCGAGGGCAACATCACATATGATACATTCATATTTCTATATATTCTGTGTAGGTGGGGGATCGATACAACATAGTATCGCAATATTTTCCGTGGCAATACTGTATCGATACACAGACGCCAAGTATCAATCTTTTATTATATTATATATATATATATATATATATATATATATATATATATATATATATATATATATATATATATGTGTGTGTGTGTTGGTCAGTTTGTCTGCTTGACAATCCCATTTTGCAGCAACAAAATTGAAGCAAGATTAACAAACAGAGAAATGTATCTTTTAGATAAAACAGATGTTGACAAAGTTTCCTTTTGGGGACATCATTTGAAATTGGGAAAAATTTGAAGTTGGGGGAAAAAGGTAATATATTGAAATATATCGCAGAGTTTTGCAATATGTTTAAAATTGCAATAATATCGTATCGTGACATAAGTATCGTTTTGCTATCGTATCGTGAGGCCTCTGTGCTGTTAATACGGCCTAATGAAAGGTTCTGGTACCAACCTGCTCCAGAGTCCAGGAGGGATGGGCAGCTGTGATGTCATAATTTCCAGGGAGTACTTTTAAAAAAGTATACCTGTGTTAGGTAGACCAAAGAAAGAAAAGCCCTTGAAATGGCAAACAATCTAAAGAGACATATGTTAACTGCAGAAAAACTTGTGTAAAGCTCTAACAAACAAAGGTTTGAGCCACTTACTTTCCTCCAGGCTGCGTGACAACACTCTGGAGTTTCTCCTCTGTACCCGCTGGGGTGAGTTTGACTTCTACTCCAGCCGGACCCAGGAGATGGCCTTTACTCAGAACCTAAAGAGAGATATATATTATATGACATGAATTCATTCCTGGACTGATTCTTTTCTGAAAAAAAAGAAAAAGTTTGCAGAGGTTAATGCTATCAAACTAGTTTTTTTCCTGGTCTTTGGTGCATAGATGGGAAGTGGTAGTTATCAGCACACACACAAAAAGGACACTGATGTGAGGAGCTGACCTGAGCACTTTTTCACTTTCTTTGATCTCAGTCAAAAGTTTTCAAGACAAAAAGTTCCCATTAACGAGGCAGGAAATCCTTCACAATTCTCACCGTTCCTGAGACTGAAAAGCCAGTGAAAACAAAGTTGATGTCTTCTTCTTTTGTACAGATGTCACTCACTCCATCCACATGGAGATCGACACTGGTCGGCTCTGGTGAGAGTTAAAGCACAAGTAAAAAAAAATCACCACCAAAAGACATAGACCATAGATTAGTCTATGCAAAACAGCCTCTGAGACTGTCTTTGCATTTTAAAAACAACAGTTTAACATAAAAAATATTTGGTGAATTGTGAGGATGATATAATCTTACCAAAGCTCCACCCGAGAGGAGGCTCAATCTTCAAAACAAAGTCTCCCTGTGTTAAAGAGACAAGTCTAAAGATTACAATCATCATCATCATCATCATCATCAGTGAATAAAAGAGTTAGAAGTAGTCAAAGGAGTGAATCTCATACCTTGTCATAGAGGGGGATCATGAAGTAGCCATTGATTGGAGCACAGTCCGTTTGATATTTCAAAGAACCTTGTTTGGTGTATAGTTTAATCTGTGCATGACAGTAGACATAAACTGATTATTAAGCGTATATTTTAATTAGGCTACTATTACTAAACCTGAACTGTTATGGCACTAGGTAACAGTCTATGTTGCTTTAAATACTACGTTAAACAGCAAATTGGTTGAGTAGTTTGCATCCGATGTCATTCACAACCAGACCAGTCTATCTGGGTTAGTTAGGCTAATTTCACTAAATGGCTAATCCCATAGAGTCTGTGAATGAGCACGGATTAAGACTGATGGCTAGCATTTAACATCTTACTCGTCAACAGACGGCCAGGTTGTATGGTTTAAGAGTGAGCAGTGTAACATACATATGTTAAAGCTAATGTAACGGATTATGCTAACATATGGGTTTTTTAGTCAACCGTCACTGCCTAGAGAAAACATCCGAACTAGCTAGCTAGCAAAATAGCATTATCTGAATTAACGTCAAATTTCACGTTTAGCATTTAATTCATGTTTTGCTAGCACCAGAAAGCTAACTTTGAGAAAGTAGACTATGGTTGTGATAACTTCATTCAAACTATCACTCAACCAAAAATCCAGTCTTCACATAGATAACCTTTAGCTTAGCTAGCTACTACGATAAACCAGCTAACTGTTAGCTAGCTAGCTAGCAAGCTAGCCGGGAGGTTTTCACTCACCTCGATCAGGGAGTAATTGATCTCAACGTCGGATTTCACAAATCCCCCGCATGCCACCACAATGTCCTCAGATGAAACAGTCAATAATTGGGAATAGGTGATACAGACTAAAACCCAAAGGGCCCCCACGTCTGCCCGGATCGTAATTCTCAACATTTTGGTTGACTGATATCTCAAAGAGCCGAGCAACACCACGCTGCCTCCGGTTCCGTACCAGCTGAGCTGCTGTCAATGACAGAGGAAAGTGTCATGAGCAGCGACCCCTTCTGGGTTGGAGTTAGTATAACAAGACGCTAATGACAGTTTTGTGAGGCTAAATCTAAATGGGCTAGAAAAGAGAAAATAGAGAGAAAAGAAGACGAAGACGTGTTGACGAATTAGAATATTTATTTTCCATTGAAACGTCTTAATAGTAAAGGCAGTCAACAAGGTCACATCACATGCAATGTGTCACAATAAAGTAAAACATATAAAACAAGTAAAACATAAATACAAATGTGTGCGTTGTTTGTTTTGATTTGTTGGTTTTTGTTTTGTTGATGAGAAGTGTATGATGTAGATTGTATTTGGAAATCTATACAAAATCCTCACACAAGAAATGGTCCAATGAACACAGTTACAGTTTAGTATTTTGAAATGTATTTGTTCTTTGCATTATAATACAACCTCAGGGTTAATGATAAACGGTAGATTTAAAAACACATAAGACGCACAATGAACACGCTGTTCTGTAAACACAAGTTGTAAAAGTGAGAAAACTGTAGTGTTAATACATTTAAAGTGCATACAACTCTGAAAGGTTTTTCAAACTCCAGTAGTTAGTAGCAAGTCCTTCTCAGAAGGGAAAGATGACCGTAAATACAGCAGGGGAAAACGCCACAAAAAACAGCAATGATTATTTTGGTTTAAAAATAAGTCAACAAAACAACACTAAAGACACGACACAATAATGTAAGCAGGTCCATACAAGCTTTTGTTTTCACATTTAAAAAAAAAAAAAAAAAAAAAGATTTAAAGAGCCCCTCCTTTTCAGCATCATATTTGTATTTGATGTTTAAAAAACATTATGTTTCTCATACTGCCCATTGCTGCAGGGCCTCCACCTGTCTGAGCTCTTGGCCCACCTTCCTGAAAGCCTAGTCTGCAATGATTGGTCAACTGGCCCACTTTGTTGTGTGATTGGTCAACCAAATTCAACAAGCCACTGGGTGGGCTGTGCTTGCTAAGGCAGCACCTATGGGCAGCACATTTGAAAAAAAAAACAGGCTGGCTATCTCAATCAATGACATCACTAACTGAGGAATTTCAAACTGGAATGTGGGCTAGCCTTTTTCAGACAGTTGAGAAAAAGTTGTGTCTGTGGAAGAGAAAGGTCCATTTAGAGTGAAATGTGTTGTTTTTTTCACGTTTTACATCTGTTACATACACACAAAAAGATGGGAAAAATCCCAAAAAGCGTAATAGGGGCTCTTTAACATACTAATTCCGTTTTCAACTGTACGCCATCTGGTCAGTCTCTGGCTTTTAGTTGGTAATATCAGGCCCTTGCCTCAGACATGTGTGGAGGACGCTGGAGGTGAGTGTGCCAGGAACACAGCTTCGTTAAAATTGTTGGAGAAGCTGGTGTGGTAGCTGGGGCTGCTTCTGCGGGGCCGAGGTTTGGACACTGGGGATTTGATAGCTGAGGCCTGGCACAGCTTTTGGATCAGGAAACGTTTGTCACGGCCCTCCTGGGAAATGACACACAGATAACAGAGCCCAATTTTGATAACAACTCAAATGATGATCAAAAATGGTCAATGCATGATTAAGGAAAGAGTGAAATAGACTTGACAAGACTTGGTTTTTGAGTAAACCTACCATGGCTAGCTGCTCCCTTAGTTGGTTAATAACTCTCTTGTGAGCTCCAGCTAGTGCGATCACATAAAACATGGCCAAACTGTGGGGAAAAATAAAAGTGTTTAAAATAACAACCAAAGAGAGAAAAGACATCAGTTTTGCAATGATCATCACTGTAAGAATACCTGACTGAAACACGTACCATGTAACGACAAAGAAGGAGACAGCGAAGGCCTCTGATGACAGAGCGAGGAGGAGTTTTTGGATTCCATCTGGTAGCTTGGACACTGTAGTTGGCAGCGCCTCCCAGGAGGTGTTGTAATTAATAAATGGTCCACAGGCGTGGGAAGAGTTTATTCTGTGCAACAAGGAATGGGTGAATGAGTAAATATTAGAGCTTTGATTGTCTGGCCGAACCTTATTGGGCCCACTGTAATTTCTCAAAATTCCTGCGGGCTTGAATCAGGCCGATTTTTAAATGCAGACCTTATAGTCCGTGTAATATCATGAATACATAATGTATGGACTGTGTACTGCTGTGTGTGACTGCCATCTTCTGGCTATCTATATGACTTACATGCATGGATAAAACATCTTTTTTTTTTTAACAGTGGAAATTCCGTTTAAAAAAATGTTTTTATTCAAAAGACAGAAAGGGCAACTACCCATATACTAAGTGCTAAGCATAAGTGCATACAACCATGCTAATGTTGACTAAAAAGAGGAATAAAAAATTGTTCTTAATGCCATAATTAAAAAAATGAGGAAAAATCCAACCTTTAAGGACACCAATTTTCTCTGTGAATGAATGTATTGTAAATAAATAAATGTTCTTTCTTAAAATACAGGGGGTCATAAGTATACACACCCCTATGTTAAATTCCTATAGAGGCAGGCAGATTTTTATTTTTAAAGGCCAGTTATTTCATTGATCCAGGATACTACGCTTCCTGATAAAGTTCCCTTGGCCTTTGGAATTAAAATAGCCACTCATCATCACATACCTAGAGATTGGCATGGGGTACTTTCCATAA
This sequence comes from Gymnocephalus cernua, assembly GCA_023631565.1. NCBI lineage: Eukaryota > Metazoa > Chordata > Actinopteri > Perciformes > Percidae > Gymnocephalus > Gymnocephalus cernua. The sequence goes on along the minus strand of CM042427.1, from coordinate 32,712,121 downwards.
AATCATCTCTCAATGCAAATCAAACCAGCTATTAGGCTAACTGAAATAAAACCATGCCAATCTCTAGGTATGGTGAAGGGTATGTGATGATGTGCTACATTATTCATTCACAAAGAAAATTGGTTGGATTTCTCCTATTTTATTGTTTAATTAAGGCATTAAGATCAATTTCCAAAAGATGATTTTTTTTATTCCTCTTTTATTCACTTATGCTTAGCACTACACCCACACCCACACACACCCACACCCACACATAGAAGTTAAAACATAACATGGTCATCAACAATGCATTACTCACTGTGCCATACTAAAAGTGACAGGCACACAGGCCAGAGCCAGGCCTATCAGCAGCACAGCCAGGAAGAAGAAGTTGGAGCTGGAAGCTCTAAATGGACGTGTGGCTGGACGGCAGTTGTTAATCAATGAGAGCTACATACAAGGAGCAGAAAGGTAATAGAACATTGGAAACTTCTAAAACATCCAATTTTGATCCATGTAAAAAATAAAAAATACTATGTAATATGTATAAAAAAAATCACCTTTTTGATATAGAAGATAAAGAAGTATTTAATAGTGCAGATGGCAGGCAGGATCGGGCTGTAGTACGTGCCGATCCAGCAGATTGTCTGACCGTAGACGATCTCTAACACATTTTGAGGAATAGCGAACTCCTGCTGGCCCCACCACTTAGCCAGGCCACAGTCACAGTAATTCACTATCAACCTGAGTCGCACAGGGCAACACAAGGACACTGTTACAAATGACTAAAGAACAAAGGGTGAGAAAGATTTCCACCTAAAAGTATCACCAGAGGGAAGGCAAGACAATGGATTGGGGTGACATAGAATAAAATACCACAGTATTAAAAGTTGTGCAAGGCTTTCAAAAATACTGCAAGTCAACAGTCATAAAGAGACAGAGTACTTTTATACGATTTAAAAGTCTAAACGTCTTGCAATGCATTAAGATGACATTTTGTCTTCAAAACTAGACTAGATGTTTTTTTTTGTTTTGTTTTTTTTAAGACAAGGACTTACTTTCTGGGAAACTCCACAAAGATGGTGACTGCGAAAATAATGATGAAGTCAAAGATGGTAAGTTTATACATCTCCTGGCCCACACGGGTCTCCCAACACTGTGGACAACAAAAGTACTTTGAATGTATCACCAAAGGATTGGAGGAAATGAGTGACACAGGACTGAACAAACGTAGTGCTCACTTACCTATGAACGGCATTTTTATCAAGACCAAAAAACAGTGGACATACCTGTGCAGTTATTCAACCAAGGTAGATTTAACGAGATATACAGGATTACCAGTCTAAAATGAAATCTTAATAGCTTGGCAACACCTTAGATAGTTCCAGGAAATCAGTAGGCTTTGGGCTACAAGTATGCATGATGACACAGAGATAAAAGGCAGGTTTGATGCTGGCACCTGTGTATTATTCCAAGGAATCATTGATTATTGTATTCGAATGCAGGAAACTTACAGAGTAAAGCTTATGGTTATAGCCACAGGCGCAGGGCCCGTTTTCACATTTAGTGATTTGAGACCAGAGAGAGAAGAGCAAAACCCCAATACTGGTCAACCGCATGAAGACACACCTGCGAAGGAAAGAGAAAAGAAAAGGACAGAAAACAATTGAGTACATGTTTTAAACACAGCAATTCAGCCATATAGTGTTACATGCATTACAGCAGACTTACTTTTCAAGTAAACCTCGTCATTAAAGCAGAAAAAACAAACCCACTCACATCATCTAACATCTGGCATTTAGTCTTTAGTGGAAGAAGTTACAGTCGGCATTCTTTCCCGGGACAAATGACACTGCAGTAGTCATGGGTATTTAGCGAGAGAGATGGAAACGTGACATGGATGCTTTTCCAGCGTGATGCGAAGACGCTCGTCAACTAGGCCACAAACTCTGTCTATCTCCGCCTAAGCAACGCTCAACCATCGTTCCAAATTAGTCGGCACAGAGTTTGAAATATAGAGACTAGGGCTGGGCAAGTTAACGCGTTAACGCATTAATTAACGCTGACAATTATTTTATCGTGCATTAATGCAGTTTTTATTATTTCTTTTATTATTGTAAAAGTATGTTGTTCACATGTATGTTGTGCCGCATAAACCATGGATCAGAGTGATAGAGAAAGCATGGATGTATCAAAAGAACAGACCAACAAACATGGCCACTTTCATTTTAAAGTTCATCCAGACGGCGCAGTCGACAGAACCAAAGTCTGAAATATCACCTAAATGTACTAAATACAGACAGTTGATACCAGCAAATCATTAAACGAAAAAAACAGTGGTGCGAGGCTTCGGCAGACTACGTTAGATGTAGCGTGTGGGAGACTTATAGATAAACAAAGGAAAGAGAAGCTAACAAACGCCATAGTGAAGTGGATAGCTACAGACTGCAGGCCGATAAATGTTGTGGAGGACGTCGGTCTGAGAAACATTCTGAGAATCGCAACAAATGACAGCTATGAGATGTCTATGAGACGTGCTGAAACGTGCGCGGGACACTTTATTGAAGTGTCCTATTAATGATAACATGATTGCCCTGGCAGTGGCAATAAGCTTTCATTTTGCATTTGCTTTGATTACATTGTTAAAGTTGAGATTTACACTAAATATTTTATTTAACTGCTACTGTATGAACAAAATGCTGATGCTAAGTGTTTGCAGAACAAATGTTATGGCACTTTAGTTCATATGGCAGAACATTTAAAATAAAATTGCGCTATACACTACTTTTGAATTCATTATTGGATTTTGCGTATAACTATGCGATTAATCGCGATTAAAACTTTTAATCGTTGCCCAGCCCTAATAGAGACTGAATTAGAGTGTGTGGTGGAGCGAGTGAGAGAGTGATGGTGAATGCAGAGAAATTGGTCTGAGCAGAGGAGAGTTTTAGTTTAGTAGCGAAGACATCAAGTGAATGTACAGCAGGGTTTGCATTTTTGTGCACTGTATCGGAAAGCTTTAGCAGGAAAAGTTAAAGCTATAGTGCGTAGTTTCTGTCGCCCCCATGAGGAATTCTAAGTAATGACAACAACACTGTCGGTGCGTCCACAATATACAAGCCTAAAGGCCGTTTTATGGTTGTGCGTAGAATCAATGGCGTACCCCCGCAGACCCCTCTGCGTCTACGCCGGACCCTACGCTGTAGCCTGACGCGCACCTCTCGAAAAATGTAACTACACGTCACAGCAACGCACGTCGCTTGGCCGTGGCTTGGTAGGGTTGCATTCCCCCCCACCTCATTTCCTGGTTCTCATTCTCCATAAATAACATGAAATCAAGGAGAGGGTTAACTTTTCCTGCTACAGATTTACCACCATGGACACACATCGTTTCTGTCAATATGACTCTAGAGTCGCTACTCGCTCCAGAGATAATCGCTGTCACTCTCTCACTTCTCCCTCGCTCTATCACACACACACACACACACACACACACACACACACACACACACACACACACACACCAGGCCACTTATGTAGGCTATGGCAAAAGCTCTGTGTGGAGCCTGCGCAGAACCATAAAACAAGCTTTACGTTATCGTGCACCGCCCCCCACTCCTCCACGCAGTTGCTAGTAGCCAAAGAGGACACGGAGGATTAAAAAAACATGCTCTTCTGAACATAGCCGTACTGAGAAATACAGAGAGAGTTGTGTGGAGCCGACAGTCGTAATTAGCTTTGTAGCAACTCATTTGGCAATGGCGTGAATGTAACGGACGTTCATTAATATCAAAAAGTTACGCACTAAAGCTTTAACACCAGTTTTTCCGGGCACGATCATGACGTTGAATGTGACGCACCAGATAAAAATAATCAGAAAGGCATACTCGTCTACTGGCAATGGGAAAGGAATCTATGACTTATTTTAAGTGGTTTTCCAATGTCCAAACCTGCATACATGTGCTAATTCTAGCGGAACAAGGGTATTAGACAAAGAGTGAACACATAAAAGGAAATCCACTGAACCTCATGAGAGTGAAACGGATCTCAAAGGCAGGCGAGTAGTCCTCATAGTTGATGATAACGGAGAAGAGGAGGGGGGTGATGAAGTTGGCCAAGGTGATAACTATTGAGGGTAGATACTCATAGATGAGATCCATGATGAAATTCTCCTGCAATCAATCAAAAAGTGATGCACTTAAAGCTTTTGTCTAAATTTGCTAAACTTGGACCCCCAATATGATAAAGAGGACATTTAAGAGTCTTTTATTAGTCTAGTTAATTTCATGAAATGTGTTGTTTTTTTTTAAACTAGAAGAGAATAACATCAGTCTGAATGAAGTTTCTAGCAGTGACAAGCATTTACTTGATAATGTAATAATAATAATAATAATAATAATAATAATAATAAAAAAGACCAAAGTGGAGTTCAAAGGACACCAGCAACATTTCATCACCTTTATGTTATCCATCTGTACTTTCTGGGAGAAGATGGTGGCTGCATAAATGCTGCAGAAGCATGCAGCCAGCACGCCGATGACAAAAAGGTTGAGAATGAGGCGGATGAGGTAAATCCGACACCTCTCCTTGCGGGTGCGATCTGCTATTTTCTGTTTGATCCTCTCCTCCTCCAAATCCGTCTGGGGATATAAAGTTATACACTTTTAGAATGAGGCAGGCCAACATTCAATGGATACATAGATTCAACTTTTGCAACCAGCAGCTCATTTCTGAGGGAAAAACACTACATCAGTCTTCATGACTGATTAGAGCTTTTTGAAAGGCTTTAAAAAATAAAACATCCAGAAGAAAGTGAGCGGTAAAAATCTTAGTTATACTGTTACTTCTATATTATAGCTTAATATGTTTCCTAAACTATCCTGCTATTTAGGTCTACACTGAACTCATGTAAACACAGCCATTGATGCCTTATCTTATTTTATTCCTCCTTCTGAAATCTGTCCTATGGAACATCTGATTTAAAAAGAAAAATGATCAACTGACCCTGAGCTCATACAGCAAACTGCTTCTCTTCAGCCTCACGGCGTTCTCGTTGGTGATGCAGAAGTCCCAGCCAGCAAAAATCTTGTTGCAAAAGCTCTGAAAGCGATCCTCATCCTGAATCAGGTTACGTTTGAATCCCGTGGCAGACCTTGAAGAAAAGTTATTTAAAGTGAATATCTCCAGAAGCTGAAATGAATTCCTCATTATTTTTTTTGTGTGTGTGTGATCTTTTCAGTACCTTTTAACAATCCAGATGAGACTGAGGAACAGGTAGGCTATGGTGACCAACAGGTAGGCCAACGGCAAATTGTAAGTGGTCTTGGGAAAGTGTATTTTGTCCACCTTGTAATAGCCGTAGAACAGATAGGTCCGTTCCAGAAAGCCCTGCAGGTAAAGCACAAAAAGGTGAGTGAGGAAACCAAACTTGTTTTTCTTCCAGGGACCATCAAATGTGAATCGCACATACTTACTCCACCAGACAGCAGATCTGTAATGTGCTCATGAAAGTTGACCAGACCTCGACGGGCAGTGCCTGAATACACACTGCACACACTTCCTGTAGTAAAATACAGGAAAGTATAAGCTCAAGACTATCTTATGCTTAGTGTATGCTCAAGGCTGAAACAAACAAGTGTCCTCTCACCATCGTTCTGGGTGTAGGTGATATTCCCTGAAACATGGGGGGCTATGATGAGGGGTAACATGACGAAGCTGAACATGAGCACGAAGATGATCAAGTTGAGCATGACGAGGAAGCGCAGGAAGGAGAAGTAAGACAGGATCCCTGTGCCGAACATCCCTACCGAGTGTTAAAAGGAGAAGAGACAAAACAAAACCCTGATTGGTACACTTTCCGTTAGAGCAAAAGTGTATTTACCAGTCCCTCCAGAAAAACGCGGAGTTTTTTTGTGATTGTTGCAGGCAAAAATCCTTGATTATGCAGCACGTTTTCTTAAAAAATGCGATGGAATATGCGGGATATTTATGCCATTTTATGCGATGAAAATGCGGGAACTTGCAAAAATTGCGGGAACTTGCGGGAACTTGCAAAAACTGCGGTTTGATGAAAAAGAGAAAAAAAAGTGATTCCCCAACACTGTGTTCTCAGTAGGTGAAATTACGTCACTTCATAACGTTCCCATGGCAACAGGGGAAAATGGCTGCTCTTGTGTGAAGTAAACGCAATATTTTTCAACTTTCTGCTGAGATATATGTGACTTTTTTGCAACGAAAATGCGGGGATTATGAAATCATGCAAGCCCCGCAATTTATGCGGCGAAAGTGCGGCGTATTTGAAGAAATGCGGCCCCCGCATAAATATGTTGACCTGGGCTGATTATGCATTGAATTGTGCGATCGCATAATCGCGTTTTTCTGGAGGGACTGATTTACTCATGCTATCAATACATGCCTCGGAGTAGGGCTGCTCGATTGTGGAAAAGTTCATCACGATTATTTTGGTCAATATTGATATCACGATTATGTAACACGATTTCTCATTGTCTTTTGAAAAGATGTCACATTTATTGAACTTTAAAAAAAAATCAAACACCTTAAACTGTGACATTTCCCTTCATACTTTTGCTGTTTGAAAAAAGCTTTTCTTCCATTCAGAACACAAGACAAAATAAGAGTTTACTTGCAAAACCTAACGTGCAAAATAATCGATTAGTTGTCAACTCTTAAATTAATCGCCAACTATTTTGATAATCGATTAGTCGGTTTGAGTAATTTTTTTAAGACAAAAGTAAAAATTATTTGATTCCAGCTTCTTAAATGTGAATATTTTCTAGTTTCTTCTCTCCTCTGTGACAGTAAACTGAATACATTTGAGTTGTGGACAAAATAAGAAATTTGAGGACGTCATCTTGGGCTTTTGGGAAACACTGATCCACATTTTTCACCATTTTCTGACATTTTAGAGACCAAACGACTAATCGATGAATCGAGAAAATAATCAACAGATTAATCGACTATGAAAATAATCGTTAGTCGCAGCCCTAATTAGGACCCAAAATCATAATTGCGATTCAAATTTTGATTAATTGCACAGGCCTACCTCTGAGGCTAAGGAGAGTCTTTCTTACCCTCTATCAGGTGGATGTCTCTCTTCCAGAGCTTCAGCCAGCTCAGCCATTCATGGGCATTGTCCCTAAGCCTCCGCAGATGCCTGCGGGTGCTCTGCCTCAACTGTCTCAAACTACTGAGCTCTCGGGCCTCCTCCAAGCGCTGTGTTCTAATAGTCAAACACATTGTTTGTTGAGAACTTACACTATATGATACATTTTAAACAGTGCCAACAATAAAAAAATAAATTGAACATTTTCGAGCAGATGTGGAAAGGATACTATAATGTCTTTCCTACATGTGTCTGCGTTTCTCCGCCATAGTCGTGGCTAGTTCCCTGATGGGTCTCTGCACCGCCTGGCTTTTCTGTTTCTCCTCACGTCGGCTGACGGTGCTCACACCCCATTTCCCACTGCCAGACGAACCAGATCGCCCTCTGGAGCTGCTCCTTCGTTTGGTGCCACTATTGGACGACTTCCTGCGGTACAGCAGGGACTGGTAGCTGGGGAGCTGGTCCAGCAGTGGGTTATTGTGGACTCTTCCGCTATGATCAGTGTAGAAGACTTGAAAAGGTAAATAAATATGATTAGATCTTACAGAGTTTATGTATTTGATATTGTGGTGCTCAAGGCTACAATTCTAAACTACGATATGGTTGAAACTGACAGAAAGTGAAATGTATATATATATATATATTTTTTTACTTCCACTAGACTGAAGAGAATTGATCAAGACAAGAAAAAAGAACACACAGCTATACATATTTGTGGGGGCAATTAAAATCCACTGTGGTTAGGTCTTGATTGTGATTCTGATTGTTGATTGTTTATTGTATGTCTTGTTGATAGTTGATTATTTATTTTTATGTCCTGTTAAATTGTTGATTGCTTATTTTATGTCTTGTTGATTGTTTAATTTTATGTAATGTTATTGCATTTTGCACCGTGGGTCCGAGAGGACTGAAATTTAATTTGTGCCGTATGTCATGCATGTATAGCACATCTGACAATAAAGCTGACTTGATTTGACTTGATAATCACTGCAGTTGTACTTATGTCAGTCACATAACAACATGCCTATTCATCACCATTCATGTTTAAAAATGGTTTTCCACCCATGTAAATATTAATAGGTAGTTCCATGCCTTGAAAGGATACCTTTGCCTGCCATAAGTGACTGTCCACAATACAAACAGTTGTGTAAAGATAGACATTTTGTTAATGGTTGTATATTTTATCATCTATCAATTTTAGATTGTATCCACAATTCAATATCTTGAGTGGGACTGAAAAATATATCTGCGTTATTCAGTGTAATGAATCCTGGGTATAATGTCGGATGAAATTATTGTAAGAAGAAAAAGACATTTCACAATGTTTAAAATGACAGGCCTACAAAGGAATGTTTTTGATGAATTAGTTTGCCATATATATCATCACATCAGACAGCGTAACTTGTTAAAAAGTTAAAACTTTAGTAAGACAAGTTGTTTCTTATGGCAATTAAACTAAGGCTTTCTGTTGCGAGCAACAAATAGCTACTGATTGAGACTATTTGTCTCGCTTGTTGCGTTTATCCAGCATCACACATCACAATGGCTAACCATGAAGCAGACTCAGCAAATGCAGCAAAAACAGCGGAGTTACGATAACGTTAGCAAAGAGACGACAAAGTCAACAACTCCATAAACGCTTTAACTTGTGCTCTTCCAAAGACCATTTATCAAATCATCAACTAGCATGTCAAAGTTGTTTTGTTTTCCTCTTGTTAGCGGCTATTTGATCCAAGTTTGAGGCATTACTAACGTTAGCTGGTTAGCTAATGCTGCGGTAAGTTTTAATTAACCTAGCTAACTTATCAGTAAGGATAGCTGCGGACACAACTATCGCGCTAACTTCAAGTTTACCTGAGTCGACCTCCATCGTTCCCTTTTCTGAATAACAATAGCTACTTATTGGATACTATTAGCTAACAATTAACCTAGCAGACTTTGTCAGCTGGGAGGAGTTGACTCCTCTGTCAGGAAGACAACACATTCCCAGAGACAACTTCCTGAATTTGGATACAGGAGGAGCAACTGACTTCAGACCTGAGAGTCTCACTGTATATTATGTCATTTTATTGTACCTTTTCCTATTTCATTCCGTCTTACTTTACTGGTTTTAGACATTTTAAATTAATTACATTTTTCATAGGCCTACATTAATTTTTCATAAAATGGTGTTACATTGTTAAAAATAGAAAGGACAATGAATTAGATAGTTTGAAATGAATAGTATTCTAGTAATAATTCTAGTATTGCCCCTTAACAAAGTTGGGGCACTTCACATTCAAAAGAAGAATGGTTTAAATTGATGCAGCCCAGTATGAGTTTTGGTTGCTAAATGGGTTAAACTCAAAAAAAAATAACATCATACATTTCCCATAATGCAACTCAATACCATCTTTTCTGAAAGGTAAATAATGCCCATGTCTGTCAAACTCCATACCCCACCCAAGGGTCAGCTTTCCCACACCGAGATAATTAACTGTGATGAGTTATATTTCTTAGACTTCTCCCTCCGGCCCCAAAGAAGACATTTAGTGCGTTTGATATCCTACAAAAATTAAGTTGTAAATATATATATATATATGTTTATGTTAGTGTAATCTCTGACCGTACCCATTCTGCAATACAATGGCATTTAAGATTGAAGTGTGTAAAACTGAGTGCTGAGGGTATATCTATTGTGTCAGGGGAATTTCCCTTTAGACCAAATCCAGTTTGCTTCCCTGTACAGGACGTCTTTAGCTGTTAATGGGTTGCAGATCTATTGTTTTTCTTCTTCAATTACTAAGCCCCACCACAGGTCAACCTATACAGATGTACTGTAGATACAACATGGACTCTCGGACAACACACCTTAAGTCCTAATAAGGTTGCCAATTAAAATTGCAACCTTAGGGGTTTAATTATTTTTGTCACAACACAAAGTGTTCACATGGGATTTACATGACCAATTTAGGAGCAGTGGACTTTTACCTGTATAACTCAGCGCAAACATTTCCTGGTAGCCAGACAGTCTGTTTTATTTTTACTGACGGTGGTTCTCAGGCTGATTCACAGGTCATTTCTCAGGCTTGGTCTGCATGGACTGCTAAAAAGACTCTTTAAAGCCTCTATGCATCTGCAACTCTACAACATTTTTGTCAGGACTATCTTCTCTAAATTCTCCCACCATCACAACAAATTTACCAGGTAAGCAGTGTTTGACTACAGAGAAGAATATATCTTATCCGGATATGTCATTATCTGCACAGTGTAGTAAATTTATGACAGTCTATATCTGCTCACACTCTATTTGTAGTCCCACTGTATGAGCTTTTTCTTTCTAACTTCCATTGTTGATTTGTCAGACTGTAGTTTTCTGTTCATTAAGATATTTTCCTATTCTGCCATGCTTCACTGGCTCTGTGAGAACCATAGACTATGTGGTGGAAACCAACCCTAATGTATGAATTAATGATGAACAGATAAGGATGGGACCCAGAGATTAAATTACGCATGGTTCTCCCTGACAATATAGCTGTCACTCTGAGCACAGAAAGGCACTTGGCCTCAATACGTTAAGCTGCTTGTTTAGGTTATATTAAAGTTGACGTAGTAACTGAAGCCTAAATACAACATGTAATGAAGGCATACACTCTTATATTTCTCATGATAACTTAACACTACTATAGTCATCTAAAGAGCAATTTTGTTGCAGTTTATTACTGGAACTGGACTGTACACACATCAAAAGATTGAAGAGCGACTGCGACAGGGTGAGCTGTTGTCTCCGAAGAAGAGCCAAAGGATCGATTTGAAGGATTTCATGACAAGTTACAGCAACGGAGCATTCTTCAACCCTGCCTACCATGACAGCGAGACTCTGGAAATTGATAGGTTTGTGCTAATGTCATAACATAAAATGTGGTTTTGTCTTCAAATGTGCATGAGTGAACCATTTATCCTGAAAAAATGGCTTCCATCATTTTAATTTATCAAGGAATGTATTTGAGTGAGGGTTGTGTTTGAACTTCAAAGGGCATGTCATGTATGAAAAATGAACAGGATTTCCTCAAGGAACCGACTGCTGTGTGGTATTTATCTTGGCTATATTCCAGGCTGTAAGAGTGATTCAATTTATTTTTCACCTTTTGGGTAAAAACTTTAAGGTCTAAAGACTCGGAGGGTTTCTAAAAAAACATGACAGTAAACTTCAGAGTCTATTGGTCTCAACAACTTAAAGTTTCCATGTTATAACTGATTTTCAGGTTCATACTTGTATTCTGGGTTTATACTAGAACATGTTTAAATGTTCAAAACGACATTATTTTGTCATACTTTCTGTCTGTATATACCTATATTTCTGAATATGGGCTGTGTGCATTTCTCTGAGGATTGAGCATTTTGATACTTTCACAGTATTTACATAGCCGTTAGACCTGGAAATCTCACTTTTTACAATATGACATTTAATTATGCACATTCTTATAGGATATTATATCCTTAAAATTACCTACAGGGGGAAAAAAGCTCACCTCCATGTTAGTCATATCTATGACACTTAATTACAGCTTACGATCTTGATAACTTGAAATTCCAGTTCCTTCCTTGAATTGATAACCCCAGTGTTCTTAAGTATCATAAAGTGTATGACCTCAATGATCAACCTTTCACGTCTCACATTATTTGTTCCGTGTGGTCTCTAGGTCTAGCAAAACCCACCACACTAACCCCTATGCCGGGGGTGGCGGTGACAGGGCAGTCACACATTACTCGACTGGTCCGACCAGCAGTGATGATGTTACAGGCAGAGTACCTTGGGGGGGCTGGCAGGAGGAGAGCTGGAGGGGGATGGAAAGCATCCCCATGGGCCTCATCTCAACGCGCCCCAGGAGTCCTTCATGGCAGCATGACCTCAGTGAGTGGCCAAGCTAAATCTATTGTTCTCAATCTTTTTTCTGGCCAATGACTCCTAACAAGATAGAGAACATACCAGGGTTCCCTCATACAGTATATGTCCCTGGGAATAATTTGACATAGCCGTTTTTTTTGTACACTTCTGCAGTCTTAGTTATGTGAAAGAACAATGCAAGAGAAATATATTAGAAAGATATTAGACAAATTTGTATTAATTGCCTGTGCACACGCTGAGGAAGAGCGTTGTGTGGCAGTCAAATTGGAGTGCTGTCCTAGTAGCTTTATTTGTGATTATTCACTTTTAGGATCCAGCACCCAGCCTTCAAAGCTTGCTAAGTATCTTAGTGAGTTGAGCATGTCCAGTCCTATTTTGTGACTAATTTGTATTAAACATATTTGCAGAAGAGTTATACATTTGTTAGATTAGAATGTAATCTATGAACTATAATAGATTTAAAAATTTAAATATTTGTTGAAATATGAAGCATTTTGTAAAATATTTTTTATCATGATAAATCAAATGAATGACTATAGTCGTGCCACAGACCCCACTTTGAGAATCACTGAACTATAGAACACTAATGTCTACACTCTCTGTAATCTGTCATAGAAAAACAACAAGGTTATTTGTTGTTGACTACTTACACTATGTCATTTGGCTCACAGTATGTGCCTCTATGTGTTGCTAAGTGACACTTTTGTTTATACTTCTACTCTATCTCCTCACTTTTATTCAGATCACAGTACCTTCCAAATCCCACCTGGCTCTCAGTATGATCGATCCACTTCTGTCCGCCTTCCTTCTGCACCGTCAGGTAATGGTTAAACTAATCTTACTCAATGGATAATAGTTTCTTTTCACAGGTATTGTAAGCGCTCACACTATTGCTATGGTATCGCTAAACACACACAAAGTTGTTTAGTGCATTACAAGGCAATCATTTAAAAATAAATGTGACATTTATGTTGAATTATTGACTTTGATTATCAATCAACTTAGCAAAGTCCAACTGGATAATTATTAATGGAGCTATGCACAAGAATAAATGACAAGGGAGACAAGGAAGTTGGCAAAGAAAATAACCAGAGTTAAGGAATTATGGGGAAAGGGTTGTGAAAGACATACCGTAATCTAAAGGAAATGTGTCTGTAAAAAGGAATAAGTGGACATTTAGTGAATGGTTAAATGCAATGTGTACTTCATGCTGTACTGTAACAAAAGTCTTGTACAATGACCATATCTTTAGCTTTCAGCTTATGTGTTTAACATGACATTTTTAGCCATAAAAGCAGCATAAGATAAGGTAAGATAAAATACACCTTTATTGATCCCCAATGGGGAAATTCTGTTCTTGCAGCAGAATAGAAACAACATAGATAAATATGGATAACTAAAAAAGTAACAGAAATAAATAAGATATATAATATAATATAATATAGAGTAAAAAATAGAAACTATACAGAGCATTTGGAGACAGATTACCATAAATATGAAACAATACATATGACGTGTCAGTCTCACTTGCCATTCCAAGATGGAACCATATGGCAGCCATCTTACCTGGGTCAAGTTTTAGACTTGCGCAATTGGAACCACAATAGCTCGAATTGAAATCTATATATGGCTCAACATTTTAATCCAGAATAAAACTGAAACTATTAGATAGATTGCCATGAAATTATGTTTAAACAATCACATATTTCTCAGGATGAACTGTGATACCTTCGGTGATACAGTACCTTCACTTTCTGTGTAGCGCCATCATCAGATCAACATTTTAATTTGTCCAGTATTTGGTTTGTGTCCAAATGCCTATCAAGACATTTTCAACCACATTTCTAATTTGTTTAATGCTAATGAGAAAATGCTAACAATGTAACACGCTAAACTAAGGTAGTAAACAGTATATCAGCTAAACAGTAGCATGTTAGCATTGTCATTGTGAGTACCGGTATGTTAGCATATAGTTTACACCACTGCTGTGTCTAATTACAGACTCACAGAGCCGCTAGCATGGCTATAGACTTGTTAGACTAGTTTTGTTTGTGTAACTTAATCACGCTGTAATTTGCAGACTGTATTATTAACTCTCCTGTTGTCGTTGGGTCATATTTGACCTGCTTTTAAAGTTTCTATATGAAAAATGTGGGTTTCTTTCAATAAAATTGTACAAAAATTAAATTTAAAAAATAAATTTTATAGCATTCAGAGAGAAAAAAATGTAATTGTTTCAAAATAGTATCCTGACTAAACTTTGACATAAACCAGTCTGGGATTCTCTCAATATATGTTCCTCTGATTTAAAATATTAGTCAAAATAATTCATAATTTCAGCTTTTTTTACTCAAAAAATAGGTATAATGTCATATGAATGAGGTTTATTTGTCATGAATTCCAAAAATAAGTGTAAAACTAATAAGTAGGCGCAGAAAAAAAGAAACAAAAACGTTGAAAAAAGTGACAGAAACTTCAAAAAAAGCATCAAGAACGGTGAAAAAAGAATCTAAAAAAAGGGTTTCCTTTTGTTTTTTACCCGGGAGGACAACACAAGGTTTAAGCATTGCCACTTATGAATGACAGTTGTCATTTTAGTAACATGGGGTTGCTCTGAGTGTCTAATATTGATGTAGATGGGTGATTCAGCTTACCAATCGATGATAACGGCCTACTGAGCCAACCAACTAGGAGGTAGAGTAGGGCCCTACCGCCTCATATGGCAGTCATAACAACCAATAACGCCTGTGTGCTTAGTTGGCACAGTAGTCAAGCTGCGGTGCAACAGCTATGTATCATAGGTTTGATCAGGAGTAAATATAATGTAAAGTCAGTGGAATATTAACACCCACATTAGCTCATACTGCAGCTGTACTTTCAATCAGTGTATTTACAGTATTTACTTTTACAATAACTGAAAGTAATTAATCAGGAAAATATAAGGAGACAGAATTAAATCTCTGTCAAGCTGAGGGGTGGGAGAGTGAATGTTTACATGTGGGAGTAGCTGCAGGTGTTACATTTAAAAATGCCAACCTTCTGCCCCGTGAGTTTATCTTTATATATCAAGCTCATAGAAAAAAAAGCCTTGACCTATGCCAAACAGCAAAACACATTCTTCTCTTCATGTTTTTGTTCGTCCAGGTAACATGACAATGAGATGGAGGGGAATAACAATGAGAAGGATGAGCATGTTTCCGAACGGTAATCCTACCCATATAGCCCTCACAGAGGACGCCATCAGGAACGAGATGGAGAATGGTAAGACAGGTGTCGGATTGTGATGTGAAGTGTGACACTTGATCTACATTCTGCATGGTAGTCTGTGTGAAGATAACAGCGAGAGCTTATCTTGCCATCTTGTGTGTGACAGAGGAACAGAACCTGGTCAAGGAGCTCGTTGCCCTGTCAACAAAAGACCGAATTTGGGCCATTCGGGACCTTCCGATGAGCATTGACGAAAAGAAACATATCAGGTGGGTTTCGACCCTTCAAGCAGTTAAAGTTTATGAGCTTTGTTGTCAGCGTCATTCTAAGCACTGAGTTAACCATTGTACCCTGCTGAGAGCCATAAAATAAGGATGCAAATACAATGTGATACTGTGTTGCAATATAGATCACTAGAGGAAAAGTTACATGTGCACAAACCCACACTGCTCTTTTGTATCAAGGTGCATTACACAAGAAACTATTAAAATGTCAGAAAGTACAAGGATTTTTCTCCAGCGTTTCATCTTTTTATCAATCTATTTCTGCGTTTTTCTGTTTGTGTAATTTCTGGATTTGCTGCACATTTTTCCTAATGAAAGTGTTTTGGGCCATTGTAGTGTGTTTGCCCTGGTCGTCCACTGTAGATTATGGCACTAATTTCATTATCACACCAAATAACAGTATGTTCTAAATTACTTCCACAGGAGCCAAGTGCTGGCGTTTAAGTCTTCCAAGAAATCTCGCCAGTTCACATGTTTCGCAGATTGCTCTGAGAATGTGTCACTGGTAAGTAAACAATATGCTGCAACGCCATACTTAAACAAGTCATTTTGAGTACAGCCATCACAAGCTGTTCTCTCAGTCTTTCCGCAGGTGCGGCTACAGTTTAAGGTCAGCCAGGCAGACCCTGGAGCTGTGGCAAGGCATCATGAAAGAGATTGGTGGCACTTTTGGCACCAGTGTCCTCTCTTATTTCGTGTTCCTCAAGTGGCTACTTATGTTCAACATTTTCTCCTTCCTGGTCAACTTTGGCTTCATCACCATCCCGCTGCTTGTTTATGACCCCTCACCCAACATACCTCCCAATGTGAGCTTCAGAGGACTGGAGATACTGACTGGAGCTGTAAGTGGAGGCTCTTACTACACCACATACCTTTTTGTAAAGCCACAAATGTTCAAATGATTTTTTTTTTATTATTATGCAAT
Source organism: Gymnocephalus cernua (assembly GCA_023631565.1). NCBI lineage: Eukaryota > Metazoa > Chordata > Actinopteri > Perciformes > Percidae > Gymnocephalus > Gymnocephalus cernua. The sequence continues at coordinate 32,695,715 of CM042427.1, read as the reverse complement.
TTAAAGTTGCTCTAATCAATATTTTTGAATTAATAATGTATGAAATTATGTATTATGTTAAAGAGACGCTTTTATGGATGAGCCCACAAAGAATTATCATCCGACTGCAGTTCCCCTCAGCTTTATTCAGCCTTTTTTAGCATCTTTCAGCTCATTGTTTTGGTTTTCTGCAACACTACCTGCCCATCACCAAGAAGCAGACAAAGTTGGCAACTAGCTGGTGAACATAGTAGAGCATATTTAGCTGCTAAAGAACCAGATATTGCCCTCAGGAGTTGATGGTGACCAAAATAGAACTAAAAGAAGAGTGGATATTAGATGGACATTTTCCAGAACTTCAACTCCAAATGAATATCAATGTTACTCTGTGTCTGCTGGATGTGTCAATAGGCAACTGTTTCCTAACTTGTTAGATATAATAACTTTATATGTCAATATTGTTCAGTAACAATATTTTTTTCAATGTATAGTAAATGTGTTTTGTTTTCTCCAGGGTTATTTCCAGTACACTGTCATGTATTATGGTGGCTACAGCAATGAAACCCTACAGGGGCCGGTGGAGTATAACATGCAGCTGGCCTATTTCTTCACCATTGCAATCTACATGGTTCTGTGTGGAATTGCACTTATCTTTAGGTCAGTCCAGTTGTAACTATGGAATGTAGATCCCAATATTTTGGGTTTATTGTACATGTCCTTGAATTTCCCTTGTTTCCCTTGTTGTTTGTTGAATACAAACAAAAATCCTGTTACCTATTTTCCTCACGCAGCATGGCCAGCTCATTCAAGAAGAACTATGTACTAGCAGACCCATCTTCAAACAAAGCATGGCAGCTTCTGAGCAGCTGGGATTTTAGTATTACCAATGAGAGAGCAGTGAGACAGCGCAAGAATAATCTACGTGTCCAACTCAAGGTGACTATTATTATTTTTTATTATTATTATTAGTGTCTGTTATAGACCCACTTTTGTCAATCAAGACACCAAGTGAGAACATAGAGAGGTTTTTCATTATAGGATCATTACTAACACTTTACAATAAGGTACACAAAAATGTAGGTAGTTACTGAGGAATGGATAAGGAACGAATGAAGAATGAATGAGTAACAAATGGTTAGTTAATGATTAGTTACTGACTGACTGTGATTCAAGCACTAATGATTAGTTACTGGTAAACAGATTGGTAGCTACTGTTAAATGAATGAGTAACGAATGGTTTGCTAATGATTTGTTACTGATTGACTGATTCAAGCACTAATGGTAGTTAATGCTTAACTTATCCGTTAATGATTAACCACCACTCAGTACCAATGGTAGTTAATGCTTAAGTAACCATTCATTACTCATTCATTTAACAGTAGCTACCATTCTGTTTACCAGTAACTAATTATTAGTGCTTGAATCAGTCAATCAGTAACTAATCATTAACTAACCATTCGTTACTCATTCATTTAACAGTAGCTACCAGTCTGTTTACCAGTAACTAATCATTAGTGCTTGAATCAATCAATCAGTAACTAATCATTAGCTAACCATTTGTTACTCATTCATTTCTCATTCGTTCCTCGGTAACTACCTACATTTTTGTGTACCTTTTTGTAAAGTGTTACCGAATCATTTCACTTATATATCATGAAATATACTTGGAACAATCAACTCTGAAAGACATGTTTAATATATACTATACATAATTAATTACTATTTTCAACTTGGTACTCTAAGCTTTGTAGTTAATTTTTGGATATCAGCTGTGGCCGCCGTAATTTATATTTTCACAAAAAGCGTTCAACAAATCTCAGACACTTAGCCCTCTCAGAAGTTAATTCCTGTTTAAAGACACATTAAGCGCCTCATTACTTTTCATCGCCATGTTTGTCCTCTTGCCATCTCTTCAGGAGTCTTTGTCAGAGAAGGCCCAGAGGCAGCAGCTAACCCTCTCTGAAAAACTAAAGCACTTTGGGGTTTATCTGGGTTTCTGGCTCCTCTCCACCGGCTTGACTGTTGGCTGTGGAGCTAGCATCTATTATCTCTGCCAATACGAACAGCAGGTAGGCTACACAAGTCAAGATGAAATAATTAGTCTTTAGTTTGTTTGCATTTGTAGAGAAACTGCATAGGATAACTTGCTGGCATGATAAGTATTAGGTCTTTAAAATCCATATCAGCAGCCATAATAAACTTGCAACTCAGCAGCGCAGGGTTTGATTAATTTCATTTCACACAGTGTTCGTTTTCTAGTTTATCTTAAGCTGACCTCCGTCTTTTATCTTTATAGCAGGCAACAGATGCTGCCAACTGGTCTCTGCTGCAGGAGGCAAAGACTCTCCTGGTTCCCTTTGTGGTGTCTCTGATGAACCTGGTTGTCCCACTCTTCTACTCCCTCTTCAACAAGTTTGAGCACTACTCCAGCCAGCGCAGACAGATCTACGCTCTGGTAGTCAGGTTAGATAGCAGGGACACATATAGTACATGAATTAGAGGACATAACATGGAGGAAATGTATTTTAGAAGGAGTTAAGACATTTTGTGAAATGCACTTATTTGCTTTCTTGCTGAGAATGAGATGAGAAGATTGATACTATACTCTCATATAAAAGTGGAATCAATCTTCTCATCTAACCCTCGGCAAGAAAGCAAATAAGCATATTTCCCAAAATGTCAAACTATTTCTTTTAAGCGTTAATAATGCTTGAAATCTTCTTTTCTCTTTTCCCACAGAAATGTCTTACTCAAGATGTCCATTCTGGCTGTCTTGTGTTATTACTGGATGAATGTGGTGGCAAAGAAGTTTTCGGTATGTTTGACAGGGATTAACCCTTAATTGCCTAGTTTCGCCAATAGACATTGGTTTAGACAGTCATTCATGAACCTAATGTGTTCTCTACAGTGTTGGGAGTCCATGGTGGGGCAGGCTTTGTACCGTCTGGTCATTTTTGATTTCCTTTTTCTGATGTTGGGATCCTTCTTTGGAGAGTTTCTTAGCAAGTGAGTTACACACTTTCAGTGTGTTTGTATCCTTCACAATCATAGAAATGGGGTAGGTTAACCTCAGATGTAAGTCATATTCATAATTTCTCTGTAACAGTGTGATTGGGACACGACTACTACCACGTCTGGGGGTTCCAGAGTTTGACGTAGCCAGAAATGTCCTCGAACTCATCTACGCACAGACTCTGGCTTGGTAAGAACAATACAACACTTACTACAGGATGTACCAACTCAATGGAATTAAAATCAGGGTTTGTGTTTTCTCTCCTGGTCTCAGTGCTAATTTACTATTAAAAGTTCTGCTCTATTTTCTCTCCATAGGATTGGAATCTACTTCTCTCCTCTACTGCCTGCCATCCAGATCTTCAAATTGTTCATCTTGTTTTACATAAAGAAGGTAAATGAATCGGCCGTAGGCAGATACAATGCCATCGCAGCCCGAGTCGCTCTCCAGTACTGTTTTAGGCTCAGGTTACGCTATTTCTGCACCTGGTTCAATAATTGATTTAAATCCTTTCATCACACTGACAGCATGGTTTATTTTGTTTTATGAAAAAAACAGGTAGGATTTGGGATTTATAGAGTAAACTTTTCGGTTGCACTGTACCATGCAAGGTCAATCAATCCTAGAGTAAATGAGTTCGGTACGATTGGTAATTTGACCCAGGCTGGATCTGGTGTTGTTGAATGTTTCATGAACATGAGGGGATGACCTTTGAAGCAATGCCATTAAAAGCTCTGATGAGATCTTTGTGTTCTCTATAATGGAGTGAAATAGATATGAAGGTAAGGCTGAAATGAACTCATGGTTTTGTCTTCCTTGTCCTTTAATAATATCGTGAGATATTGCAATAATAATGGGCGGAAATTTGGTGTTCGTGTTATGTGTTTTTGGTCATGTAAGTATGTTTTGTTACCACTTCCCCAGGTCAGCCTGACCAAGAACTGCCAGCCTCCACGGCGATCAGGCAGAGCAGCTCAGATGCAAACCATCTTCATCGCCCTCCTCTTCTTCCCCTGCTTTGTGGGAGCCCTGTCCATGGTTGCATACACTGCCTGGAGGTACGGGGACATGACCTATTTTGACTCTTATAAACTTTGACACCACAGTAACAGCCTGGAATTATTTTTACAAGAACAAATTTGTAACAAAATTCCAACAATACCATTTTTTGACACATGCTGCACTCTTTACCAGTACACAAATCCAACCCCAAACCGAATCTCAGTTTTGTTTTGTCTTTCTTGTCCTGCTCTGTAGACTGACTCCCTCAGAACAGTGCGGCCCTTTTCGGGGCCTCAACAACACCTTCAGTGTGGTTGGAGTCTGGATAGATGATCTGGGCGGGATCTCTGGTTCTCAGTGGGTCGTATGGATCTACCAAAATGTTATCAGAAGTGAAATCTTCTACTTTCTTATCTCACTCATCATCATGTAAGTGCATAGTGCAGGTGCTATGTCGTGTATATGTTCTGTACGGATAAAGTCCAGTTGTGAATTAGCTTTAGCAAAACACATTTTCACTCATTCTGGGCCTGCAGATCAAACGGGAGAAAAACCAACCACAGTTTATTGTCTTGTATTGTTATGTGCGGCTCAGCCGTGACTCTTTATGTTGAAAAAATAATCTCACCTCGATCTCACCCAAAATCAAAGTATTGGATGAATTAGAATGTTTACCTCATGTGCAAAAGTTAAGGGATCACCAAACAAAATTTCGATTTTAAATAGATGTAAAGATATTTCAGTCTGGACCAAAGTGGTGGACAGACCAATATTGCCATAGATGCTCGCTACTAGCGTGGCTGAAAATATGAGTATTCTGAAATTAAAATATAAATTATTATCATCAGATATTTTGTTTTTGAATATATGTAGGCCTACAGGCTGTACTGATGTTATACATATTAATAGAATATGAGCCATACATGAATTGTGCAGTATGTTTTGTGTTGATGGAATCAAAAATAATTCTGAAGATTATTTATTTATTCTGTATTTAAAGCTTTAGTGCGTAACTTTTTGATATTATTGAACGTCCGTCTTACATTCAAGCCATTGCCAAATGAGTCGCTACAAAGCTAATTAAGACTATCAGCTCTCTCTATATTTCTCACTATGGCTATGTTCAGAAGATTGTGTTGTCTGATAACTTTCCCGCGCAGAAGCTCGAGTGAAGATAATTACCTTTTCTGAAGAGTCCATCATGTTTTTTTAATCCTCCGTGTCATCTTTGGCTACTAGCAACTGCTTGGAGGAGGGGTGGGAGCGCCGACGGTGTTGCTGTCATTACTTAGAATTCCTCATGGGGGGAACAGAAACTACGCACTATAGCTTTAAAAAATCTTTCTAAGAAACTAAGTAACTGAGGCAATGCGTCAACAAAATGGGCCATTCGGTGTGTTGTGTATGTACTATTGTAATAGTCTGTCATGCCCAAAGCAGTAACCTTTTAGATAATTGATTTTAAGGTTTGCTATGACATTAAATAATCAGTGTACATCAGTGACTCAGTGATGCAGGGTAAACATGGTGCTCAATTCAGCAACATAAAAACTGCATCATACCAAGCAGTCACAATGACGCAGTGCCCTTGCTGACATGTATTTGACTAATAAAACATAGGCTGATACAGACTGGAACAATGTGTGCATACAGTGTGCGTGTGTGTATTCATTTACAGTGGTATTTATTATGTAATTTATATTATCATTTTCCCTACTCAGAGTCATTATATATATCTTCTGGCAAGTCACTCAGGGCCGCAAGCAGCTTATTGGTCTACTGAGACAACAGGTTGTTAATGTGAGTGTGAAAACGTCCTTAAAAATGTGCTTTTGTATGTTTGTCCATTTTGTATGCCTGTTCATCACATGGCTGCATTTGAAATTCATTCCTTCTCTCTCTTCCTCTGTTTTCTCTTTCTTTTCCTTTCGCCAGGAAGGGAAAGACAAGTCCTTCTTGTTAGACAAGCTCCAGAACCTCCAGAAATCTCAGCCTGATAAAAAACCCAAACAGAAGACTCAAAAAAAGGTTTGTTGTGAACATTCTTCCATGCTAACTAATCACCTTTCCGCCTGAGATTTGTTATCAACCTCGCTGCATGTTTTCTCCTGTCCTTCAGCACACCAAACGGCATTTAGATGAACACTCCTTGGGCAGTCAGTCCAACTCAAACGCCATGGTTCAGGCGTTACTCGCCCGCCAGCAGCTGGAAGAGGAGGAGAGACGCGACACTGGCGGAGTGCCCGTTCCCTCCGACATCTCCACCTCCAGCGCTCTGATTCAGGCCATGTTGGCCCGTCAGAGAGCTTACGACCAGGATGGAGATGAACACCTGTCGTCCTCCAGCGCCCTCTCACAGGCCGTGCAAGCCAGGCAGAGGGCAGAAGGTCAAGAGAGGGATGAATTCTACAGAACAGGTTTTTCTGAAAACCCTATCAACGCATCCAGCGCTGTCGCACAGGCGATGCAAGCCCGACAAAGAGCAGAGGAGGACGGAGCAGATGACCTGCCATCTTCTGTGTCAAGTGTTATGATGCAAGTCATGCAGGCCAGGCAGATAGCCGAGGAAGAGGACAGGCCTCAGTGGGTCTCAGCTCCCACACAAAACCCATCTCCCGCTGGCTCCAGCGCTCTCATACAGGCCATGTTGGCCCGGCAGCAAGCACAGAATGAGTATGATGATGGTTACTGACCAAAGGGGGCTGACTTATCTTACTGTGGGGGGGGGAGAGGAACAGAACTGAAAATAACAACATACAGTATGACTGAAATCACTATTGTCAAGTAATGATATGTATGTATGTATGTATGTATGTATGTATGTATGTATGTATGTATGTATGTATGTATGTATGTATAGATGAATTTGCATCAGCTCCATAGTCCAAAATTCTCCAGAATTGCAATACATTCAATCCTGCTGTACATCCAAAAGAACAAAGTACTAAGGTAGCTGATGTGGCAGGGCTAGAAGAGCAACATCCACCTCTTTATGCACTTTTTTTTAACCAATATATTTTAATAGTACGTTTCTATGACAGTATACATGTATACGGTAAGCCTTGTGAGATAAATTAGTACGTTAATATATATACACTAGGCCTGATTTTGTGCCATTTCTAATGTAATTTCTGTATCATAAACACCAGTTGTTAATACTGAATAGAATATATATTCTCTGTGAAATGTAAACAAACACTAGGTACAAATATGAGTCAAAAATAAATGTGTCACTGTCCTCTGTATTACATTATATTTTAAGAAATTGCTTTTGAAACCAAACTATGTTTGCCAAAGTACGCCAGTGTCAGCAAACTGAAATACATTTACCACCAATAAATTGAGTGAAATGTAATTTTGCAAACGGTCTATTAAGACAACACTGCCCTCTGTAGGGAGTATGAATACAATGCCACAGAATAGGCATTGAGTTTTAGGTTTTATCAAACAATGACCAGTAGTTATATTATAGATCCCCCCCCCAGACATATTAATGACAAGACATATTAATTAATTACAGACACACTGATAGTGAACATCCAACAGAAAAATGACACACAATGTTCCACAGCCATTCTCTGTACATAAATACTGTACACTTACACACCACAACTTGTTTACAATTTATATATGTAGGCACATCATTTGCAGTAAGTCTCTGTGGCTTTATTGAATGAAAACCAGTGACCAGTGACCAGCTGTCACACTGTCTTTGCATTGATTTATTGATTGACTGAAGCATGTTTAATAAGGCTTTTACATCTAAGAGGCCCTCATTCTATTTATATGGGTATACTTCACATTTCTTTTAAATCGTTGTGGTAGGTTACACAAACAGAGGAAAACACCTTCATCCATGAGATTAGCTCATGTCCACCTTTCCCAGTTATCAGCTGGTTTGAAGCTCCTATGTAGGATTGGTCATCGTCATACTTGGAATCGTTTTAAAAATTACGATTCCAATGAAATCGTTTTTATTGGAATCGTTTGGAAAATTTGGTTTTGAATCGGATCATCGGTTCCAAATTTAACGCGCAAGTTTTGGTTTCCGTAGCGGCCTCCGATCTTTCAGGCGCTTGTTGTGTTGCAGCGATTGAGCACAGTAAGCGGTGCTCTAAAGTGTGCCTTTATTTTACATTGAAAAAGCCTGGTAAAACTGTGAATCGCCATTAAATCAAAATAAAATGTTCCTCTCATCTGTGAATTAAAGCATGTGACCCGTTTCAACTCCACCCCTCAAAGAATCGGAATCGAGAATCGATAAGAACTGGAATCAAAAGGAATAATTGGAATTGGAATCAGAATTGTTCAAATCAAAACGATGTCCAACCCTACTCCTACGGCCCTTGAGTAGGCTGTCCATCAATGTGGCCCAGGACACATTTGCATATACCCTGCTAAAAGAATGTGACCATATGTGTCCTACAGCTGTCCAGTTATGACCGGATCACCCAAGACGCATGTTAATGCCAGGTCTGAACAGGGCCTCTGTGACTACCAGCATGAACAACACACCCACATTTAAGGCAGTGTTAAAATGAACCAGGTGGCGCTAATGATGCAGCCTTACATCCTGTTAGCTGTTTATCCCGTACTAGTCTATATCCACGACGTTGCACTTTCAGGATTGTTCAGGTGCCACCGGAAATTCCGCCGGATGTCTTTCATTTCGGCCGGACGTCCGTCACCTTCCGCTTTCTTTGTGTTGGCATTTTAAACTCTGGTCGATTTATGAGGACTATGGTTAACTGCTCCTCAGATCTCTGCAGGGTAAATGGTGACAGCTAGCTAGACTATCTGTCCAATCTGAGTTTTCTGTTGCATGACTAAAACAACCTTCGAATGTACACGTTGCACCAAAACAAGTTGCTTCCCGAGGCTATTTTGCAGAGGCGCAGTTGCTCCGTACGGTGCTTAGTGCTGCCCAAGACGATTGTGATTGGTTTAAAGAAATGGCAATAAACCTGAGCACGTTTTTTTCCTATCCCAGAATGCTGTGTGGACTCGCCAGACCCTCCTCCGCAGCGCTGTGGAGGAAGGTCGGCCAATGCGTGACTAGTCCAGTACTGAATGGCACATTATAATAACACATAATGACAACAGCGCTTCCATTCATCAAGTTGCCACACTAAGAGGAATGCTGCCACCTTCTGTCCTGTCCCGTTCAGCACTGCTCTTCCCCCAAAGATGTTGGAATGTCACTCAGGTCCAGAGAGTCAGCCGGTATGAGCGTTTTCCTTCCACTTTTCAAGGTCTGGCTGGAATAAACCTCCACGGATTTGGAGATGGAGTGCAGGGAGCGTTCCCGGAAATATCCGAAAGCCTCCCGTGCGCGCTCCTCGCGGATGCTTTGCTCAAAGGTCTTGCGTTTGTGCCTAAACTCGATGACGGTCTTCGTGTAGGAGTTGAGGGTGGTGACTGATGCGCCCATGCAGCAGGTGAAGGATGCCCAGGCCATGCTGATAGAAAACAAAGAAAAAAGAGAAATTCACTTTGTAGTTCAGCACATGTGGTGACTCGGCTGTTGGCTTTCGTGATGAAAAATTGCGATCACCCGTGTATGGACACAATTCAAATTGCATTTGGACATTTTACCCTCAATATTTATTGTTTGCTGAGATTAGTGTCAATCACTTTGAAGTCCTTCTGTCTGACTTCTGACAATCAAATCATCGTCTCATGTACTTTTCACGAGGTTAATGCCTACAAAAGGTCAAGAATTGGTGAGCCTTTAAGACAAATTTTTCAGCATACTGTGCATATGGTAAAGGAGTGAAATATCATCCCCTTATGCAATTCCAATCACAACTCTATTGGGGCTTTTGGCACCAAAGCCTAATCCTGCCATAACATGAGAGCTTTGGGCTTTTTTCATTAGAAACAGTGATGCTGGAGAAGGTGACAGCAGGGCTACAACCAACTATTTGGAGCTGCTACATGCAGAATGGAATCCCTCATCTGGTCTCCTAATGGGTCAGTTGACTTTATTTATATAGCAGTGCTTCATGTGATATTGGTAAAAAAAACATAATATGAGTATGATCTTTGATTTCTACTGTGTGCCTGTGGAGTCGTACCAGAAGGACCAGCCGTAATCCCAGTTGTAGGGCCTCCAGTCAGGTGGGCCGAGGCTGACAGTGACCTGAAAGACCTGTGTGTACATCACATGAGCGACCATGCCAAGAAGACCTGAAATAATACGGAAAATATGTGGTTAGTTTGATGGCTGCATGGCTCGTGGTTCAAATGCAAACTGCGTGCAAAGAATTCTTCAGAAATAGAATGATGTGTACTGGCAGACTGACAGTAAAGCCTTTTCATGTACACACAAATATGCATAAACGAAATAATGAGATGCCAATCCTGATAGCATGAAATTCTTCATTAAATCCCCTATCCATTCATCATGCCCTGCTTACCACAAGATGGGATTTAATATGTTGTGGATACTGGAATCACAAACACTTGACTATAGTGCAGTGCAGGCAAAAAAACAACAAATTAAAAGCCTTTCAGTTAATAAGAAATAAAAATGTAACGACCTGAGAGCACAGTGAAGACGGCAGCAAAGGCATTGAGCTTTAGTCCATCAATGACGTTGCTGGAGTGGACCAGGTCTAAACACATGAGGCTGAAGCCCACCACCAGCAGAACAATGTACAACATCTCAGAAACCAGCGACAGCCACAGCATCCCTGCAAAATGGGCACATTTGATTATGATTACATAAAATATTTACATTTTATATGTACAGTATGCAAGTCCATGGTCAGCCTGAGTATGTAGTGTAGTTGTTTCATGTGATGGAGGCTGGCTGATGTTGAATTGGGCAATACTTACATTGTTTGAATCATATCAGTTTAACCAGACAAAATGATATGTTTTGGACAAGTGTGCGATCTAATCTAACATAGCAGTGGTTCCTCAGACAGCTAATAGGGGCTGATGTTAACTTGTCCGCCTGGTAAGATGCTGAATTTCAACTGATGTCAGAGCTCTCCAGTTTGCTGCGAGTCTTATTCAGCTTTTCAAGGAATCAAGCCAAGCGTAATTGCATCTCCATTGCAGTCTGCCTCTTGTCTTTCTTCCTATTCAATCACTTCACAGAGAGACAGGAAGACCAGTATTTCTCAAACGACAGTGTCAACACAGCTGAAACCCCTAAAAGTTAACAAAAAATGTGTGTCGCTGCATCTGTGTGTGAGTAGCAGTCCAAAGAGTAGCAGTCCAAAGATGATACTCTGTACGTATTTATAGTACAGGGTAACAATCGCCCTCCATAGCTCAGTACATAATCATTGTTAATGTTTGATATCATACCTTTATCAATAGGTTCAATTATTTAGAAAATATATATTTAACTTCACTATTTGGTTGCGCCTTTGGAGACTGTACTGTACTGTCATTGTCTAAATAATCACCTTAGAGATTTTGAAGGAAGTTTCATAAACATTTATTTATGAAGACAATGCACATGAATCAACATTTCCGTATTTAAGCCAGTGTTAGCCAGCCGGCTAATTTTCAACTGTAGTCCTAGTTACCTATCATGCATGTCTTCATGGTGGGAGGAAACTGGAGCAATCGAAGGAAACACAGGGAGAACGTGCCCTGCCCGGACCAGGGATTGAACTCTGCAGCACCTACTTGCTGTGAGGCAGCAGTGCTAATCACTGAGCCACTGTGCATTACCATGATATATTTGTTTTGGAAAGAAACAGATGTGCTTCAAGATATTCTTTGCACATAGCCATGCCTGAGGAAGATCAGTGAGGATGCCTCGATAATACAATAAACCTTCCTAACCTCTTCCAAACAGCATTTAAACATGCAAACTTGACTAGATAGATAGTAACTATTTCACTATTGTTAAAGCTTTAGCGTGTAACTTTTCGATATTAATGAACATCCGTTACATTCAAGCCATTGCCAAGTGAGTCGCTACATAGCTAATTAAGACTATCGGCTCCACACAACTCTCTCTGTATTTCTCAGTATCGCTATGTTCAGAAGATTGTGGCGTCCAGTGACTTTCCCGTGCAGAAACTCGAGTGAAGATAATGACCTCTTCTGAAGAGTCCATCATGTTTTTTTAATCCTCCGTTTCCTCCTTGGCTACTAGCAACTGCGACGGGGAGGGGTGGGGGTGGTGCACGATCGCGGAAGGCTTGTATCATGTAAACGCTACCACAGTATTGTTGTCATAACTTACAATTCCTCATGGGGGCAACAGAAACTGCGCACTATAGCTTTAAATTGCTTTTTTGATTGTAATTGGACCTCCTGATGATGAGCAGTGGACACTCACCTTTCTCTGAAGCAGGAGCCAAGTCGATGAAGCTTCTGCACATCTCACCTACAGCAGAAAAACAACATATTGTCATGACTTATGACTTAGCACAGAACGGTAGCAGTAGCATCTCTAGCCAGTACTTAATGTTGAATTCATATGGCAGTTCAGAAATAAGTCAGTAATTTGTTTGTGGGAAAGTTCAGAGGATAGCATGTGAGTTGTTGAAAAGGTCAGAGGGGTGGCTGGTTTGGGATTAAACAAAACTGAATAAATAAATGCACTTAATACTGAACTCTTACAGACCTCAGTCCTAGTCCAAATCTGTGTCAAATTCCCAAATTCTGTCCAGGTGTGTTTCTCTGGATCGGCTTAGACAGAGTGCGACCTCCTGCCCGATGACCACAGAGCCGCAGCAAATTCAGAGTTCATAAGTTTAGAAATTATTGGACAGAATGTTGAATAAGAGGCATATGTCAGATATGCAGGTATTTGGGCTTCTGATTCAGTGTCACCAGCTGGTGTGTTGGCAACGCTGCTAAACATCCGCTAAACATCCGCTAAACAACCAGCGGTGTGCTCACAGTGCCATCAACATCATAAAAGACCCTTCCCACGGCCTTTTCTCCCTCCTTCCGTCTGGGAAAAGACACAGGAGCCTCCGCTCCAGATCCAGCAGGATGCTGAACAGCTACTTTCCACAGGCTGTTAGGATTTTAAATGGACTGTGCCCCCTCCCACTGCCATGCTTCCCTACTGTGCAGCTACCTGCCTGAACTGCACTTTGTTTGGACTAAACACATGACTGCATTGCACTTGCACTTTACATACTGTACGTCTATTCTGCACAAGCTGCTACTCTCCACTGCACTTTAATACTCTGTGCCCAAGCTCCTCCTATATGTCTATATGCTGTATTTTATGTGTTTTTTATTCTATTTATTTCCTTGTTTTATACTGACACAAGCTGGGGGAACAATATTTCTTTTTTTTTTATGTACGGAGTATGCATGAAAATGACAATAAAGTTAATCTCTTGAATCTCTCCTGGTTCTTGTCTTATTGAATTACAGGTACTTTGCATAAAATTATATTTATAGAATAGGATAGCGATATTATTCTGCACTGTAATTACACGCATGCCTGTTAAACCTTAAACACACTGTGAGATGTAATGAAAGCCTGTGTCAAATTATTGAACAGAACGTTAAAAATAAATGGCCCTTGACACTGCACGTTCCTGCAGATGAGATGTTTACCCTTTGTCATCTGTTGAGCGGAGCGATTCTCTGGATTTCTTGTAAGTGGAACACTTTAATCAGGTATAAAAAGAGGGTGGCAACAGCTGTTTAGAGGCAAAACTCATCAAGGCCCCTGTTACATAATCCTTATTAACGCAAACTGTCTCAGCCCCCCCCCCCATCGTACAGCCACTTGATGAGATGGACATGTGCTAGGAATTCCTTTTAGAGTAATCTCAATGTGTGGTTCATTAATCCTTATTAACTCAAGCTGTCTCAGTCCCCCCATCGTACAGCCACTTGATGAGATGGACATGTGCTAGGAATTCCTTTTAGAGTAATCTCAATGTGTGGTTCATTAATCCTTATTAACTCAAGCTGTCTCAGCCCCCCCCCCATCGTACAGCCACTTGATGAGATGGACATGTGCTAGGAATTCCTTTTAGAGTAATCTCAATGTGTGGTTCATTTCTAGTCTTGAGCATCATAAAATAAGTGGGGTATTATTAGCACATTATCACAGTTATAGGCAGAGTGCTGTTTTACTGAGATTGAAGGTGGGTGCTGGAACAACTCCTGATCAAGTTGCAGTGAACTAACCAGAGAGGACTAATCTGGCTTGATTACACTTGACGCATATATTACCTTTGCAATGCATTGTCCCACTTGAGCCCCTTGTTATTAGATGATTATACTCCAATATCATGATGTCACGTTCCTTTTCCATTTCTTTGAGTGAAAAAATTAAGCTTGCAAACACATATTTTGCCGTTTTTCTCTTCCCTTTGGCTTTAGCCATGAAGCAATCACATTCTGCCCCTTGCAAGGGCTGTACAGCCACCCAGTTAAAGCCAGCTCCGAGTACAATACTGAATCTGGAGTGTGAGTTCCTTCCTTTTTTAAACATTAGACTCGAGCTCCCATGTGCTGCTGTTTGCTCTGCATTTCATGCCAGATTCACCAAATCCCTGCAATTTGATAAGCAGACTGATATAATTGGAAGGTGATTATCCTGAAATTGTCATATACGGGAATAAGTCAAAGAGAGCCACTAATCGCCATAAGAGCTGAGTGAGAGCTGAAATGAGAGCTCCATTATGACAAATGAGGGAGTTAAAATGACTGAAATGATTTTCAAAAGGTGAACATTAATTTGTTTGTTTGGGTTTTAAAATGTGAATGGTGAGTGACTAGTTATGTAGGCCTGGTGTCAGTTTAAGTAAAAGGTGGTGGTGATGATGATGATGATGATGATGATGATGATGATGATGATGATGATGATGATGATGATGATGATGATATCTGTGACAATTACAAAAGATAGGGAAATGGAAGGAGTGAAATATGAGGGGGGAAAAGCATTTTTTGTGTGCACTTTTCTCCTGTAGGGGTAGTTATAATAGCCCCAAATTGATTTTCATGATAGATTTTTAAATGAATGGAAGGCCTAACATTAAAAAGGTATTCATATTATTATACGCAATGTGGAAATAGAATTGTTCTACATAAAGGGTACTTTTTCATCATTTCCTCATCAAAACTTTTTCATTGGACAAACCAGTAAAGGTGACAGAATTATCCCTGCAATAACAGTCAGTCCCTTCAAAGTGGGAACCTCTCAGCACCATAAATCATTGCATATAAGCAGTGAAATGTCTCCTTGCAGCATCACATAACTGTGTCTCGCGGTGAAGTATAAAGTTAAGGTAGCTCACACATCCACACACCTTCTCCTCTTACTTTCATCGTGGATATTTTCCTCACATGAGAACCAGATGCCGGTGTGGAACTGTCGGAACAGAAACCTGTCGTCCCCGGTCTCCCAGCTGTACACCACTTTGTTCGGGTCTGTCTCGTTCACTCCGTAGTCTATGCACTGGTGTGTCCTCATCTTGCTGCACTTTGGCTTGGGGACTCTCTGTGTCCCCACGCACCAGTACGTCGTTATAAACGCCGTTATTGAGAAGAACAGGGCGAAGAAGTTCAAGCTAACCGACAGAAGGCTCCTGCATTTGCGAGTCGTCTTCATTGTCCGTGAGAAGGATGCAGCGGCGCGTGGAGGACCGAAAAGTTCATGCGTGCTAAGTGGAGTAGCCTACATGCACGAGCCCTGGCTAATTTCCGAACACTCTCGGTGAAGTACAGGTCCCATTTGGCACTCTACCGTTACCAAACATCTCCATTGATGCGCAGGATACCGACAGCATCCCCACACTGAGCTCAGCTGTGCGCCAACAAGTTTAACTTATCACTTTTGTTGTAGACTTTTTTTTGTCGTTCACGCGCCGTGTCCCACGAACGTCCAGCTGTCAGGCTGTCAAAGGAGTGACGCTCGCTTGAATCAAGTGTGAGACTTTCTAATGATGCGCTCATCTCTCTCCCCCTCTCTGTCAATAGGATGCATCTCATCGCTGGCAACGTAGGCTACTGTATCAACCACAGGGCGATCATCAGCCTTTTAATAGCCTATTATAGGACAAGTTACCCCTTAAATTAAAAACATAAATCAAAGTAGGCCAGGCCTACAGCAAGAGCTCATAGTCAGATTTCACTGCATATTTCGGAATTAAAGATAACTGCAAGGGGGGGACACGAGAAACCTAACAAGAGAATTAAGTCCCATACACGTTTAGGCCCCAGCTGGACAAGTCAAGTTGGATCCTACAATACAGTCGTAGGCCTACTCCATGTGAGAGGTAAACAGAACTTGATGTGTAGAATTGGTGGAGTGCCCCTTTAAATTCAGTCTTGATCAAGTTAGTAAAAAATAAAGAGCAATAGTTGGAGTAATTTAAGTTTTTGATTTCAGATTTTATAACATCATACTCATTTGAATGTCAGAAGTAACTGTATCCCTTAATTTAGTCTATTTTGCATGAAAATTGTGTGTTGTGAATTCGTTCTTGTGCAAGGTCTCTTGACAAAGATATCTTGTTAATAATGCCTGTTTAAATAAAATATTAGCTAACTAACTAACTAACTAACTAACTAACTAACTGACTCACTAACTGTTCATTGTGTTATAGGAGTGCAATGATGAAGAAATTACTAATTACTAATTACTATAAAAGTACTCTTTTAACATCAGGGGAATGTATAATATAATGTATAAGTAAGTCTAAGTAACCCGAAGTTTGGAACAAGTAAGGTAAGCTTGTGTTTGAGCTTATACAATATGAACTATTTTTAAACTGACTTTGATTTGTATTGTTTATTTAACAGGGACAACACATGTATTGCACCAGATACAGCTTAAAGCTAATTTCCCTCACTGGACGGAGGCCACCAGTGATGAGCATGTTGACGAAGTAAAAGATAACTGTGAATTAAAACATTACATTTGACATTTATTCTGAATTATGCAGAATGTCCCAAAGTGTGCTTAACACATTCATCAGTCAATAAAAAATAAATGAAATGCAATAAACTGCAGCTGTACAACGACTTCTTGTTAATTCCTCACAGCAGTTTGACGTTTTTCTATTAGTCCTTGCCTTCGCTTCTGAGAGTGGTTTTGGTTTTCTCTGTGCTTTGGTCAGAGGTCATGGAGAGGATGATGAGCGGATACTACTGACCAGCCTGATGGGGGTCTGTTGAGCTCTGCACACTGCGAGAAGTGGAGATGATCTACAAGACTGAGAGTCTGCAGTGAACATCTTCTAATCTATGTGCTGTCATGCGGAGACAAAACAATCGTTGGCATTTCAAAGACGTTTCCCATGAGCACTGGCATTCTTCTGTGTGAGAATGAGCTAAAAATACCAATCGTTTGAGCCTCTGTGTTTACAACCCAGGAGTAAATGAGGCCAGATAGGCCTGCCATCTCTGTTACCTCAGCAGCACGCCTTCATGTTAAACCCCCCCGGAGACTAAGCCGCACTTCAACATGACTCTGAAAACTGACAAATCAGGCCACCAAAGTGCCCCAAATACTGCTGAACAAGCTGCTGGTGATACAGTGGGTAATCCTTGGCATGATCTTGTACATAAAGGTGATCAAGGGGTGATGGGCACATTTGCTGCTTCAATTACACAGGATTAATCCTCGCAATTCAAATACCACTTGCTCTATATTAAACAGGCTTACAGGCACAACACTCACTAATGGAATTGACTGAACTGCTTTGGTTGAAAAGATTCCAAGAGAAACCCCACCGAAACCCTGTCGGGCAAGTCATCACTTCCCAGTCTGTGAGTAAACCCTTCTACACATCTCAAAGCTTCAAATACTGCCCTGTGAAAGTACCCTGAAAGCACCAGTGGTTCTTGCCAACAGCTGCCCAGAGTCCTATTGGATACGAGCAGCCTATTGGAAGTCAGAATACTTGGCTACATCCTGGTAAACACTGCTTATGACGTCCATGAGGATGGTGATAATTTGTGGCAATAACAAGAAGTTAATCGCTGCTCTCAAGTTAACACATTTTAAGTCCTTTGCTGCAACATGTGGGAATGAATGTTCACACATCCACTAAGGCCTCATGTGGATAGATTAAATATGAATTTCAGACTATTTGTGTAAATCTGAAGATTGGGGGCAGCATCTGACTTCTTAAAATTTCTTGGAATACTATAGTCTTTAGATCCTCATACGCTAAGAAAAATGCTGAGATAATTAAATGACTTGAATAAAAAAAATAATATATATATTTGCTGGTACTTTTAGACCTCAGTGCTGCACTATGTATGATAATTTATTTATTTATTTTGACGTCACAATCTTGGTTCAGGCTTTCTGGTACAGTTGTTTATATTGGTTTAGATCACTGAATGGGCCGAGACTAAATGCTACGCCTCTGGCAAAGTTCATTTTTAAGATCTTTTTTTGTGTGAAAATGAAAGGGGAGAGAGAGGGGGAATGACATGCAGCAAAGGGCCACAGGTCGGAGTCGAACCTGTCCCGATGCATCGAGGAATAAACCTCTATATATGGGCACCTGCTCTACCAACTGAGCTACCCGGGCGTCCAGCAAAGTTCATTTTTGATAGTGATTTTTTTTTTGACACTTTCAATCAATTTTGCCTCTCCATATCTTGCTAGATGTGCAAATAAGCAATATGCTATCAACCTAAGTTGATGTGGCAAACTTGTTTCCATACTTAACACTGACATATTATCAACCTGTTTCTTTCGAAAGGTAACAAAACAATCTTTTATTGTAGGTTTAAGTGAGACTATGTAATGTAAGTATATATATATATATATATATATATATATATATATATATATATATATATATATATATATATAAAATTTATATTTGTATTACTTCTATCACTATTAAAAGGGATGGTGCTTTGGAGGTTAACTTCATATTGGGGTGACTAGGAGCTCAAATGTCTGTGGCTGTGACCTTTCTCGGAATTCAAACATTGTACATCCACTCAGACACACAATATTAATATACAATCAGATTTAAGTTTTAGCTCCTATATAATCCAAATCGCTGAAAGACATAGAACTATAATATTTATGGTATGCATTATCTGACTACAACATTGTTATATAAATATGCTATGACATATTCCATATAGAAATCTTACGTAAGTTATCTGGGACAGAAGCCGGAATGGATTTCTCTGGCTGCTGAACTCGAACTGATCCTTTAGGATTTGATAGGAGATAATAAGACAACACATTTCCCTACAGCTTTTCCTAAGCCTGGGAATCACATGGACATGAGCATCATGATCACTGAAGGCAAGAAATAGTATTCTGAGAGAAATTTTAATGTTCTTTTGTTCCTCTGAAGATCATTGAACAGCTGCAGCCTTTGCATGCATCAAGACCGGGCAGTGGTGACCTAAAGGTTAAAGAAGCAAGCTTGGGACCGGAAGGTCGCCGTATCAATCCCCAGCCCGGTAAGATAATATCTGGATGGGGAAGGTGAAAGAGCAGTGCTTGTCCCTCCCTCATTACCACTACTGAGGTGCCCTTGAGCAAGGCCCTTAACCCCAACCTCTCCAGTGGAGCTGCTCAGTGGCCAGCAGATCAGATTGTGGTTGTACTGGGCAGCTTCCAGGTATAAATGTGTAACTATGTGAATGTGACAGGTTGTCGTTGCAAATCAACTTACCTGGATAAATAAAGGTTACTTTTTTTTAAGCGTCAAGATGACCAAGCGTATTGATACAGATTGAAAACAAAAACAGGATTATTTACTGTATGAGATAGTTTTATATCCATGTTCCGTATGGCAGACAGCTGCACCAATCTAAACTGACTGAAATAGATGGATGTTTGGAGTTTTTGGTATTGTGCAGGTCAGGAGTATCCATGTAAAAAGAGATTAAGAACCGTTGCAATGCATCTATTTCACTTGTCCTGAATACCTTTGGAGCATATGTGGCTCCAGAGTGCAACATTGTAAGGCCTAAGCTCTTGATAGACACAGACTTCATTTGTATTTCAGTGACAACTTCCGCTTAAAGCTGCTAAGAGTAGAATTTGCCACTATACAGATAGCCAAGGATTAGTCTTCATAATCTGCTGTTCACTGATCCTCGAAATCATACTGTCTGGGTGCTCTGAAATCAGCTTACAGTGACAGTAGATGGTATGTGTGGTTTTATGATTGGGGTTGCGTGCCATGCAGGCTTTATGTACAGTAGCAATAAATGAGAAAAAAAATTATTGTTCAGGGAATGTTGCTTCCAATTTACACAGAAGCTGCGTCACTTACTGCTGTAACAACATGCTGTGTGCCATTCTCTTACCCACACTGACACGCAATCGTACAAATCTGCAGTGCTAAGAGCAAACATTTCCTTCTGCTGCACATCACCAAACAGATGCCTGGCTTATGAACTGTGCATCTCTGGTAACCTCTGCGACTACAGAGTTCACACACCTCTAATCCATGAAAATACTTTGTGAATGGGACATGCATGCTGTTGCGAGGACAGAAGACACAGACAAAAACTTGTTTCCTGCCGACAGGGCTTTATATGGATAGCGTTAAGCATCCAGACAGGATCAAAATAAACTACTGTCCCTTTTATACAGTCTTAAAGTATATTAAAGTTTGATTACAAAGACACTTGGGCAATCATCAGCTGCAAAATACCAGATGGTGATGAGACGGGATCAGAGGACTGAACTAAAGTGCCCTATCAAGTAAAAATAAATCAAAATGTTCGTCATTGAAAACAGAGTCACTCTCGATTGAGTTGATGTCATCGACTTCCATTCCTCAGAACATTAATCCTCATTATTCAGAGGGGATTTTCTTGGAAAACACTTGAAGGTATAATCCATGTAGGATTTTTAAATGTATATGTCAAATAAACTGTGGTTAACAAGTCATCAGTGTGAAGACAGATTAGCCCTGTGAACATTTCTTAAATCAGCATCACAAGTACCATTATAATTTATTTATGAGAAAACTAAGCATTTCATCTTTAGCTATAGACAAAGCAAACACATAAAAGAGTCCTATTCAAACAGCGTCTTCCAACTAAGTCTGATGCAGTAGACACACATTTTTAGGAAAAACAAACAAAAAGAAAACAAGAATAATTAGACTAATCATTCTGCATATCAGAGGTAATATCACATATAAAAAGAGATATAGAGGATTTGATATTGCTTACGAGGACAGTCTGAAGTACTGGAGCCGTTTCTCATAAATAACATGTTAATGAAAATGAGTAGAAATGTGTTCTTTTATTAGGTATGTGCTAACCCTCCCCCCCCTTTTTTCTGTTCAATTTGTAGCATGGATATGTCACACATAACTCCAGAAAAGACACAATCAAGCAAGCACTGTCTGGGTTTGGCTCCTTTACAAGACCAGGGGAAATGTTAACGTTATGTCATAACGGGAATGTCAGATCACTCCTTCTCTCTTTGTGGTGGAGTAGAGGCGTCGTCTATGCAGAGCTGGAAACTGCCAGTTTCTTCAAGTGGTCCATGAAGACCTGCAGGCTGACGTCGTCAGTCAGGATCGGGGCCCCCGTCTCCTGCAGATGCACAGGAAGCAAATGGAGACAAAAATGGTAGTTGAGTGATTTACCCACTTAGCGGACAGATCTTTTCATGACATAACTCTGATCCCATGACCACTTTGGTAAAGCAACGGGATTATCGCCAGGATTATTTTATCTGCAAGGCCTTGTTCTCTTGATAATCTCATTCGTAGACTGTCTTCAGTGTATTCAGCGTTTGTAAAACTGCAGGTTATGGTTTAGCTCTTCTTTAACTTTATAAACAAGAGACCATTGTTACATTTCATCTTTCAATTTTCCACATATAAAATCAGAGCTCAGCAAATCCAAGACCTGCGTTTTCTGACAGTTTGAAATGTTTCCTGAGTTGTCAGCAGCACAGATTGTTTTTCACCCAGGGGTACAGGCAATCCAGTCATAAGAAGGGAATGAGAAATGTCTTAAATTAATTGTTTTATACTGATATGTGGCTATGGAAGCTATAGGAGGTTGTGAATAACCTCACCTGTGCCAGCATGAGGAGGAAGACAAATGAGTGAAAATCTTTAGTCTGCTGAAAATGTTATTGACCTCTAAAAGCAATCCATTCAAGTAAAAGGAGTTACAAAATAGTAAGTTGTAGCTTATAATACAGTACCTGTCCCCAGGCGTAGAGGTTGTTGTGGGTCTGCGAGGGGTTGACCTTGGAGAGCAGGAAGCGAGCCTGTGAGCCTCCGTGCTCCGTGTCGATGTAGCGCGGCATGGGGAAGCGCGTCTGTAGGATCTCCTGGGCGTCATCCAGTGGAGCGAGCAGCAGCTGTTTGAAGTTCTCGTACTCTGCCATTTCCTGGTAGCCTGCCTTCCGCCACTGGGCTATGGTCTGGAAATGAAGAGGGAAATGACAGCATTAAGAAATGCCTGCTGTCACCTAATGCAGTGGTTTCCAAACTTTTTCTTTTTCAAATGTTGTCCTGCTGGAGTTCTAAGTACATAACACCGTCTCACCTCTCCATGGTAGATAACCAGCTGGAAGAAAGTGTCCATCAGCAGGATCCGATCTGGCAGGATACTGCTGCTGTCCAGGAGAACGGGCTGGGAAGAACAGTCACATCCAGAACACTTAGGAACAACTCAAGCACCAAATACATCACATGACTGACAGACATTTCTCATCAATACATCCTGAAGCATTTAGGAAAGGCCTGATGCTCCTCCAACACTGATCATAATAATGGTGTAGAGGGTGTGAGGCTGACCTCTGGTGGTCCATGGAAGGAGTAGGAGTAGAGGATGGGCTGGATCATGATCAGGGACTGGGTCAGATCCTGCCTGACAAAGTGGTGTCTGTAATAGGACGACTCATCGGGGCTGTTGTTGAACACCTGCAGGAAAGGCGACCGCCGCAGGTGGAACATAAACTGCAGGTGGAGAAGAAAGGAGGGAGAAAAAAATTGGTTCATGAAAAGGAAAACGTCTATTGAATTAAAATAAAACCAGGGACAGTGTGACAAGTGGAACTGATGTTGAACTGAATCAGATCTATAAAAATTTGAAAATGTAATTTACTCTATTTACAGATTCAAATGTATGTATTTTTACTCCGAGGAAGGTTTACCTGTGGGTAGAGGGACAGAGACTCTGACAGTTTGAAGGATGTAGGATCATCTTTGTTGAACTGGCCGAACTTCTGACACTGAGACCGTGGGAGACAAAACAATGTTCAAACACTGACGATGAACCTTACATAACTGGGCACATCATATGTGAGCAATCACAGCATGACTTTATTTTGCACAATCCTAACAATGCCAACTATGCATCGTTGCCATCACAAAGCGCAGGTAGGGAGGAGTGTGCGTGTGGAGGGAGCGTCACTCACCAGGCGGATGAGCTGCCTGTCAAGCCATCGCAGGACATCCGGTCCCTCCTCTGACTCGGCTCTGAAGACTCCCAGGCGAGCCATGAGCACTGCGGACGCTTCCTGGTCGAATGACGACTCAATGTGCTGGATTTGGGACTGTGCATCTGCCCAGCTTCGGTGGGGGACAGAGAGAAAGAGGAGAAAGGAGGGAGGAAGGACAACAGGAGAGGTGCAGGTGAGCGTGGGTGTGGTGTGAATGATGCACATGCACACAGGTCTCTGAAGGCGTCGCCACAAATTACAGGAATGTAAACATCCTTTTTTTAGTGAGGCTTAATATTGACTCTAGCCATCACTTTCCTTTCTTGACAAAATGCCAGGGTCATTATATCACTAACTAACACGTGTAGGTGCATAACGTGAATGTTTCCTCCATCCAGGACCTGTACCGGTCCAGGGTCAGGAAAAGGGCAGCAATAATCTCTACAGAGCGCTCACATCCTGGTCACAAACGGTTCTTCCCTCTGGTAGGCGATACCGAGCACTGTTCGCCAAAACCAGCCGACACAGAGAGAGCTTCTTTCCCCCAAGCAGTCACTCTCTTGAACGCCCAGAAATAGCCCCCACCCTTACAATCGCCACTGTTCTGCTCATCTACATCATGTATATTTTCAATCCTACAATTACAGTATTGTTATTAATATATTACCATTGCACTGAACTGCCTTGCACTATATTTATATTTAAATCTTAAATCTCAGACTATACGGATATCCCTCTCTTCAACTATTATTGTATATTTTTTGTAAATTTGTCAATTCTATTGTATTGTTATACTGCATACTTATATGTTAAGTGAGTGTTGTACTTTCAGAGCAAAGATTAACCAGAGTCAAATTCCTTGTTTGTTTGCGCAAACCTGGCTAATAAAGCTGATTCTGACAGTCTTTATACAAAACAACCTAGCTCGTTACAGTTTTAAGGTCTTACTTCCTGGCGATGGTAGTGACCCGTATCCTCCTCTGTGTGTTGGAGTGCTGGTACTGGGTTACAAACTGGATCACCCCTCGGCCACCCTGGGGGACTGGTGCATTGTGCTGCACGCACACAAAACAGTAGAGACAGTAAGACCACTATTGTCAATCACCTCTTTCTTTGCATGAGCCTTACAAATGGCCTTCAACTACAAGGAAAACAAGCAACACAAAAAGCCATTGTTTGAAGAGTTGTACTAAACAAATCCTTCAGCACATCAAAATGATTCCCTTGTTTGATGGGATTAGCGACTGCACTTCATCAGCCTTTTAGTAACGGTAGTGTCAGCGTGTGTTCTTTTACCTGATTCACCACTTCAAAATAAAGGGCCAAAGTGGTGGAGGGGTTGATACCGCATACTTTCCACTGGCTCGTGCCACCGATACCCATCTCCTACACAAAGACAGAGAACATATTGTGATGAATGCCAGTGAACGACAGCCTTTGGAATACAATTCAATTGTGTGAAGGAAGGAATGTGAATCGGGTGGGGGTGTGGGGGTGGGGGAACTCACATTCTCTGAAACGCTGGAACCCTTGGCGTTGAGTGAAACACACGGTCCGATGGTCCCGCAAACCTTCACTTCCCGTGATGTCTATGTAGACAGAAAGAAGCACAACATAAGTATGCAAGTATAAATCTATTCCGTGCTCTGGAAACAATGATCACAAAGTTTCAAGTAATTGATCGGTGATCAGCGCTTCCTATTCAAGCAAACAATAATATTTAGGTAACATGTATACTTAAAAAAGGTATCTACATAAGAGTGACATGACACATGAACCCTAACTTGTCATGACAAAACCGAATGACTTACTAAAAGAAGCGTTACGTCATAAACGTTTATGACTTGTTTATAATGTTTATAACACGTTCATGACAGTGTCATGTCACTCACACTTATGTAGATACCTTCAAGTAAAGTGTAACCAATATTTATTATGACTCCAATCAACGGCTAAGTCCCTTCTTTACCTTGACCTCCAGGACGCCTCCGAAGGCCATGCGGAAGTCTCCGTTGTAGTCTTTGCTGAAGACTCTCTGGAAGGTCTGCTTAAACAGGGAGGTGTTGAAGGAGTCTCCCATCACAATGTGCCCCCTGATAATAAATTACAACAATTACAATCCAAAGTATTCCTAAAAAGGGGTGTGTATGAGTAAAGAATCACACATCCCTAATAGCTTGGCTAATATAATTCCACAGCCTCAAACAATTAAACAGTAAGTGCTGACGTACCCGGTGAGGTTAGATAAGCACTTCATCTCCAGCAGTCCCGTCTGGTCCAGGGCACAGGCGTAGATATCGATACAGTGGCCATTTACTGCCGAGCGGTTGGCCATGGCTTCATAGTACTGTGTGATATTAAACAATGACTTAATGTCAGCGAACATGCCCTGAGCACGTTGTGGACCAAATGTACTTGACCTTTATTTGGGGTGAGATTTTATAACAAAGGAAAATTTGTAAAGGCAAATTTCACTTGATTACAAGTCCTGTTACAAACGCCAGGATTTGCGGAGAGTTCATGTATTTGCTGACCTTGGTGGCTTTCTTCAAATGGCGAGCGTTGTCTTTCTGGATGTCGTGCCAGGAGCGGATGGGGGTTTTCAGCTCGTCTCCCACCACCATGCCTGGGCCCTGGGTGGGGGGCCCTCCCATGAACAGCATCACACGAGCCCCTGTGTTGGGGAATGTACCCTGAAGATAAAGAGAGGAGGAATTTGGGTTTCAGTTAAGTGTAGGTGTCATTATACAGTAGTACCTCTGCTCAAGTTACGACACCACAAGCTTGTTATTTGACTATATCACTTAGTAGTTAAAAACAGACTTCTGCCAATTAAACTATACAGTGTGCACTCATTTATATAACTTATATTGATGACCTGGTTGCATTTCAGGACTGCTCATTATCTGCAGCATGGGTGCCAAATCCCTGTTTTTGGGCTGTAAATGTGGCTAATGAGCACTAATGGAACAGTGACCCAGTTCTCAAATTTGCCATTCAAAGAGCAATGTTAGGGGAAATTAAGACTGCCTTATTAAAAGAATTAGGCAACCTGAGCAAATACATTATCAGTATAGGTAGGTAGCTTTCACATCAGCAAATAAAACATCATTCTAAAATAGGTCCTAATTGTTTTATCAAGTCTTTGGAAATAATTGTGATGTGACAGTGATGTTTTTCACATTATATGACAAAAGCAGAAATCCAGGATAACTGAATGTATGTATGCAGTGTATCCTCTATGTTGATTAAGTAGTGGCGGACCGCCATGGCAAAATTTCTGCCGCCACGGTATCAGAAATAGGGCAGATGCACAATGTAGTCGCGGTTGCCTTTCAAATTATCCTGCCGACATAATGCGGTTTTCTGCCGCTCACATTGCAATTCAACAACAAGTAGAACTATTCTGTTGTTCAGACAGACCTGCCCCCACTGATAAAAGAAAACCTAAAGGAAACACTGGTATAACAAGTCTGACAGAGCTTTTAGGGAATCAGTTTCAGCAAAAGGGCAGACCTCGCAGCCAGCACTTACAACTGACTAGGTGTACTTATTCACAGAGAACAATCAAATGAATGAGCCAACAATTAGTGGATGCTAACCACTTGAAACTAAAGTTTCACTTTACATGTTAAAAGACCCATTTATCAAGTCAAACGCCTCTTGACAAACCATGGAATCTGGTCACTGAAAGCCAAATTTATTAAGGGGAGTACAGGGGTGGGGATCTATCTGTTGCATTGGTTATATAACCACGCAGATTAGCGGTAGGAGAAGAGAGGATAATGATGGTGGAGGGACAAGACAGAAGGTAAACAAGGAACTAGCCTTTGAACTGACAGAGCTGTTTGTAGATGTACTGTCCCTGCAGTGTGTGCATTTCTGAACAGTTACATGTGGCATAATAGTCTTGATAAGGCTAAAGTTCAGGTTACTGTGAAGCGCCTCAATACCTTTAAAAAAAAAAATGTACTCACATGTCATCATCGTATCATTAAGATACAATTTCAGAAGGTACAATGATTATATGTAGGCCACGGGAAATGGGGAACCCCAAATAAGCTACTAAAAGTTTTTTGGAGGGGGCCCGATAAACATACAACAGAGAATATAAAGACACACATACAGTATATGACTGCTGATTCATTTGTATCCAGAGCATAAGCATACACCCAGGTATGGCTTTAACTTGTGTTAAACCACACGTGTCAGGTACAGCATACTCTCATAATAGTCTGGCATTATTACATTGTTTAATGTACAATATTATCTGTGTTCCTGCATGTGTGTGTGTGTGTGTGCGTGTGTGTGTTGTACCTCCAGCAGACCAACAGCAACAGACAGTGCAACACCAGTGGAGCGGAGGGGCCGTTTGCCCTGAGGGACAGGCCACGGGTCTCTCTGAAGCTCACCCAGCAAGTCAGTCAAGTTCATATCGACTCTGTGCACGGGCTGAAGGAACCTGGTTATGAACACAAACACACCTTAGTCAAGAAAGGCTGACTGTGTACTTTTTTTTTTAACATTTGGAAACAGCTACCATTAGCTGACAAAGAGGGAAGTGTTAATACTCCTCCACACCTGCAAGTGGCTGCAGCATCCTGAGGTGCCAGTGGGCGACCCTGTTGTCCTGATGTGGCTGGCTTTGTTAAACCCAGCATCTCCTGAAACGCACAAAAGGAAGAAAAAAAAAAAAAACATTATTACTGTTGGCTTTCATATGATTACAGGTTAATGTCCTCATGTGTGTTGTTTTTTGGTGATTGGGAAGGACTGTAAGTCTTTCTACACCAGCGCTCTCTTCCAAAATTTTCACAAAACTGAAACTTAGGCTGTGTTCTTCAGCGAGCAGCGGAGCTTAGCGGCGTTCCTGATTGGCTGCTTCGTCTCATGCCTTATTTCTCAGTTTCCCTGTGCCTTTGCCCCCACCCACCTGGATCTGTTTGGAGGAGAGGTCCTTGGTGCCCCTGAACACGTAGCTCTTGGCGATCCCCTCACAGCTGAGCTCGTGAACCTGAACCATGCGTCCGAATGTGATGAGGCCAACCAGGGCGTTGGGCGGCAGCAGGCTAAGGGACATCTGCAGGGACTCCTTAAGGGCCTGGAGGTCCTCTTCTTCCAAACACGTGTCCACCACATAAAGGAAGATCAAAGGAGGCGTGGGTCCACGCTGTAAAGAGGTGGGAGAGGTTACACTCAGATGAAATCAGAAGCTTTGGCTTTCATACACACAATATCACATACACTAAGGAGCTGGCACTGGTAATTTGTATCTTTATTTTTTTTTTCTTGTCTGCAAACTGAAAATGCTTAGCCACAAAGAAATAAAGAAGAGGATGCCGAATTAATGTTTAATGTCTAGTTTGTTGAATATATGTTTCTAAAACATTTAACACTAGCAGAGACACGTTGTGTGATTTTATCAGCAGCTCAGATTATTTTAGAAAACCATATGCCAAGAAGTCAGACCCTTTCTGGTTACAAATCAAAGGATGTTTCTGTATAATTTCAATACAAATATTTATTATAGCCTACCGTATAACTTGCCATATCAAAACACTACATAATTATGACAAACCTCTTTTACTAATGTGCGAAATTAGGTGCAACTAATTAGTGTCGACCCCGATAGCTAAGTACAGGACCTTTTTTTATATAAACTTTGAACCATAGGAAATGATCCCCAAATCCATAACAACATTGCTCAGATGTGTCAGAGTTGCAGGACGACACTGAACACATTGATCAGAGCCACAACTGAAAAACAATAAATAAGAACTCTCCTCCAAGAGAGACTGCTATCGGACATTGTTAGTATTCACCTTTGCACAGTACACCTCGAGTACATACAATCTGCATGCATAGGGCTGAGGTCAGAGTGCAGACATGCATGTAGTATTTACCTGTACTATGTACTCAATGGTAGAAAACTGTGGCATGAGTTCAGCTGGCTGGTTCACTTCTGATATGCCTGCATAAGAGGGAGGGAACTGCAGAGACACAGGGAGACAAAGAGAGAACCAGATTAACCACCTTAATAAAAGAAATGTAGCTAGTCCACATTAAGTAATCCTGTATTGTATGTGCTATGGCAACCATCAATATCAAACTAAAGTATGCTTTGTACTTACTGGGTTTCTCTGAAAGCAAAAGTTGCACGCCCATATTTTTGCTCTGAAGTCAACTTGACTGTAAAGGAGGGAACAAAACAATTTAGGGTTAATTATGGGCTGATTAAGGTGTATTTGCAATACCACGCCTAGTACTTGTAACACATCAGCATTTGCTGATGTGTTACAAGTACTAGGCGCTGATGTATTACAAGCACTAGGCGTGGTATTGCACAACACATGTAAAAAAGGAAGGTTAAATTATACCATAAGCCAAATAAAGAGTGAATATTCAAATCCTTGTTTTTGGTGCTTTGCAGCTGAAACCAGCGTTAAAAAGTTCAAGTTCAAAATCTATGAGCAGAGGCATTGTTTTCTATTTAACTCACCATAGTGGGTTGAGCACTGCCTTGCAGTTGGCCCGGCTGCACAGGACTGGTTCGTACTGGACCGGCGGCAGGTCAGGCCTCTCCTTGAGTGGTGTGAAGAGGCAGGAGACCGGGACCACTAGCCTGGTGGCTTCCAGGCGGCTGGAGGGCCAGAGGTTCCAGCTGAATCTCACCCCATCCCGGTCCTCGTTCTGTTGGATGAACTCCTGGTAGGTCGCCATCACCGAGCTTCAGCAGAGAAAGAGCCCAATAGATCACAGTGAGGTTGAGTCCAAAGGAAGAACTATAGTCCCAGTGCCACTGGTAGCCTAAACGTGTTGCTGCTTTTCACTATCTGCAGTGAACTGCTCTTTATGCATGTGCCTCTTTTCTCTCCCATGCTAAAATAAGACACAGATATTCAAAAGTATGACGCACAAATGCGTCATCAGCAAACCTGACAAGCGTGTTTTTAGTTAGAGAACAATGCAGAGGAACCCCAGTGGTAATTTTAGACTACACCTTTCTTGGCCTGTGTCCATGAAAAAACAAATACACCTTTAGCAAACGTCATCAGGAATCCTGTTGCGGTAACTGTATACTCTCCCTGTTTCTCACTGCTATCAGAGGAACTTTATATTCCCTGGGCAATTCAACAGCATTCCAGCAGGGTTACAAGGTGCATTCGAAAAGATGACCCCCAAAGAAAACGTACAATCTTTTGGTGTCAGTTGGGCATAAGAATTTAGAGCGTAATATATATATATATATATATATATATATATATATATATATATATATATATATATATATATATATATATATACACACACACACACACTTATGTAGGCCAGGCAATTGTGTACCAGGTAGGGCTGCAAATAATGATCAATTAATTGAGGAAATAACTGTATGGTCATATGTCAGAAAATAATGAATCATCATCACAATTTCCCAGACTCCTATGTGACATTTTAAGATGCCCCAAAATATTGAGCCTACTTATTACATAACAGAGAAAGCAAATACTCCCAGTTGAAACTGGGAAATGATTTAAATGATCAGCTTATTATGAAAATAGTTGGCAATCTAACTTGAAAATCTCTGACACCTAATCAATTTCATGAACTAATGGTTTCTGTTCTAGTACGACAACAGATTATTATTTTCTATGAAATTATTGCAGGTGACAGTAACCTGGCCTGAGATAAGAAGCAATACACTTCTCAGTAGCTGAAAACCAAAAAAAAGCATCCACACTGTAACTTAATTTGTATCTAGCCCTGTATTTAGATTAACCAATCGAGTATTTAAGTAATATGCCAAACATTCCCTAGTCTCATCTTGAATTAAGATGCTTTTCTCTGTCTGTCTGTCTGTCTTGAATATCTTTGGGTTTTGGACTGTTGGTCGCTAAAAACAAGCAAACTGAAAACATTACCTTGATGAGATTAATCAATAATTAAAAAAAATGTAAATGTCTGTTGCCCTATATTAAATGTTTTCGTACGGAAAGTGACATTTGCTTGACTAGCTATATCTGACAAAAGGGTTGTGGGGTTGATGTTGTTGGGGATATTTGGTGTTTTCCCCTTTCGCCATCTGAATGAAAGCACAAGGAAACCTTGATGTTTTCTTAAATCGAAGAAAGGAATCACTATTTCGACCGATTTTTACAGAGATTAACTTCTGATATAGCATTGGCTACAATCAGGCCACGTAAGATTAGTGCTGAACGACCCACCAGTGAAGGCTGGCATCTGTCGTGGACAGCATTTCTTCTCAGAAATGAACTAACGTTAATCAATCGTCTAACGTTACTAGCTAGCTAACTTGCCGCGAAACTCGGTAACGGTGTAGTAAAAACCAAATTAATTTGACAGTAAATGTTACAGTTAATCACCGTGGCCCAATAGCTCAACGTTGTTCTGTCACTCAAACCTTCGTATCCAAAAGCTGTTGTATGGGTGGTTGGGTTCTATTATACAGGTCTATGGTTGGGTTAGCTAGCTAGCTAACGGAATGTAGCATTAACCCACTTCCTGTCCATTCATATGAATGGAAGCAGAAACGGGCGGCCTACTTTCGAGCAAAACTAAGTCGAATGCTTACCTTGTATATCAGGTTGTCCTCAGGTTTAGACAATGGGAAAATAAACTGCTGTGTTCAAAATAAATTACAGCATTTGGAGATAAAAGCAGACGGATGTACAGGACAGACAGACGACGGTGGGTGAGGGGATCACTCCATCAGCCGGCTCCTGCACTTTACTAGAATGACGTGTTACTCCAAGTACAGGCGTCTCCTATTGGCTCTTGCTCTCCATGACGTTACTAGGCGTGTGCGTGCTCTGCATACGCACGTAAATATGGGAAATGGAGTTTACTCAACAACGACGGTGTTTTCCTCATAGATATAAAACAATATACGGTAGATATTGTTCTATATCTATGATTTTCCCCATGTGGCTAGTCAAGTTGTAGAAGATAGCCTATCATCATCTAATGACATCGTGTACAGTGTGATGACGTGTGAGTACACCATTGTGACTGATTGTTTTTGTTCTAACTATTTGCATCTAACCACTAATTACCCACTGCAGAGAGGTAGACTGATTAATCTCAACCTAGGCTATTTATGACTTTGGAACTATTTTATACAGTTTAAGCCTTGGACTAGTAGTCAAAAGTGAAGTAAATTCATAAATTAAGCTTCCTAATTAATAATTAAGCTTCACTGAACCTCACTGAAGATTCTTAATTTTACACAGGCCTAAACATATGCATCCATCTATGATCATCTTATACAATAGGATGCGTTGTGATTTGCAGATGTAGCCTTACAGTAGCCTAAATGAACAGCATTTTGACTACCCAATTCAAAACCACACATAATTCTTTCATACAGCTTGAGGTAAGCTTGATTTATTTGGAGACGGTGTAGCCTAGTGCTCGCTACTGTACACGGTATAACATACCTTTAAAATAAGTAAAATAAGTAACGCATGGTAGCATATCTACACTGTCATACACTGTTTTATAGAGGTCTATATCCCATGGTCACACAAGCCCCCTGTTTCTCCCCATTAGCAGCTGTCCATGGTGCTGGAGTGAAACTCGCCAACATAGGCCTACTGGTTGTGGTCATGATGCATTCAAGGCTTGGCTCACATACTGGGACGTTTGGCATATGTCTGCAATGCATCAAAAACACTTGATTGACATAGTCCGAGTAGCCTATATCAGTGCCAGTAGAAATATATTTGTGTCTGAAATTTCCTTGACTGATGATGAAATGTGATGAACTCAAGCCAATGGTTTCAACATGAAATTGTAAACTGTAATGCACTTTGAAACAGGATATTAGCAGCTGAAAGTGTTTACTGTGAAGGAGAATAAGTGGTAGAACAGAATGACACTGTGGTTGTGCTCTATATGTGTCTTTATGTGTTTTAACGGGAATTGACTGCCCTGCTATGAATGCTTTATGTATTTTTTTGTAATGAGCATATTGCACCAATTTCCTAGCAATAGTTGCATTGCAATAACGTATTAGCCTAAATCTTGAATTTTGAAAATAATGAAACAAATGAAAGCATTTATGAAACTGAAACTATCTTACGTTCTACATATTTTCAAGTAAAGAAATCCGAGAGGAAGTGAACTCAGCATTTCACACAGCTTGTTTATATTGTCTCTGAACATTAAGTGGCGCTGTAACCAAGCTGTGGAGCATAAGCCCCTGGAGGGAAAGAGCTAGAGAGAGAGAGAGAGCTAGAGAGACAGAGAGAGAGAGAGAGAGAGAGAGAGAGAGCTAGAGAGACAGAGAGAGAGAGAGAGAGAGAGAAAGAGAGAGAGAGAGAGCTAGAGAGACAGAGAGAGAGAGAGAGAGAGAGAGAGCTAGAGAGACAAAGAGAGAGAGAGCAGTTCCCTCTCCTCTGTCCACATCGGTCTCTCTCTCTCTCTCTCTCTCTCTCTCTCTCTCTCTCTCTCTCTCTCTCTCTCTCTCTCTCTCTCTCTCTCTCTCTCTCAGTGGGCTGAACCTAGAGGTGGCAGGTGTGTGTGCGCCGACTGTCCGCCGAAGCTTTTCTCACTCTGACCACGTTTGGGACCGAATTTGGATACTAAACCGAAGCGATAACTCACACTGTAACTAGGCTGGCCACAGTAGGCTACACCCTGGCTGGCTGTGAGGATGTTGCAGTGATAGACAGCACAGCAGAGCAGCTTATCCACGGTATCACACTCAGCCGGCATCGTCAGCTGTTGCTCTAGCAGAGAGTAGAAGAGTCGGGAGCTACAGAAAAAGGCCAAACTATGCGACTGACTTTCTGCCGGTAACCGTTTTCCACCTTAAGTCGACAGGGGAGCGGATGCGAGCAGAGGTTGTCAACGAGCCTCTGACAATTTTCTGCCGTTTGTCGGTGCCGGAGGAGCTGTGCCAATGGAGAAAGCGACTCCGCCGCCCCAGCCTCAGCTCCAGCTGTCGATAGCGAAGACTGAAAGTCCCTCGGAGGACATCTCCGGTCTGACTGACGAGGAGCTGCTCAAGTGGACCAAGGAGGATCTGGTGCGTCGGCTGAGGCGGTCTGAGGCCGATAAGATGAGCGTGATTCTGGACCACGGCAATCTCATCCGAGAGGTCAATCGCAGCCTTCAGCTACACTTGAACGAGATCAGGGGGCTGAAGGTGAGGGGGCGCGCATTGGTGAAAGATGAGATCATAGGTTTGGAGCGCACCTGAGAACGCGCATAGCAGGAGGGATGTTCTGCTGTTTAGAAAGCGTCTCTGCAAACATGGTGTGAGAATAGATGGTATCATGGAAGTTCATTGTGCCATTATGTAGGCCTGTATAGGAATCTGATATGAATGTAGACCCTTTGTGTACATAGGCTTTATGGACATGCTTAACCTAAGGGAGGCATGTGGTTTTTATTTAGCTTTTGGGAAATTGAAGGTTTTAAAAAAGAGTGTAGGGAAGGGATAGGCTATTTTTGACCTAAATGAATTACAAAATGTATCCTTACAACTCAGCTTATAAAACACAGAGCAAGTGAAAGTGCAGTACTGCCTATGAGGTAGAAATTAATCCTCCTTATACTGAAGCGGAGGGCATGTTCCTCTGTTCATATGCCAATGCTCAAATCTGGCGTCCAGATCTACACACACACACACACACCTCACATTCCTAGACAATTCCTGCACATAAATCTACAGTCTGTGCAGTACAATATGCCTTTAGAAGAAAGTGGCATTTGCTTTGAAAGCACATGCAAGCATTCTTCTTTTCAGTAACCTTTATACTGCCTTCATTTTCTGCACTGCTAATAAGAGGAATATGGCACAGTGTTCACAGTGTTTACAGTTAAAGCTGAGACCCAGCCTGAGGTAGCCTTAGATGAAACACATGGGGATCATTTGCCTTTCTTGGAGACCTCGTCACCTCTCCCCACCCATCCAAGCTGCCTAATTACACAGGAAAGAGCTGGAGGGTAAGAAAGGAGCAGAGCAGTAGAGGGAGGGGAGGTAAAGGAGGGATGTTTAAGTAAACGTTGCTGAGTGTAAAATGTTAGAGGCGTGCAATTTCACTGCTCTAACCCTGTCTTATTTCTGTGTGTGGCCTCTCCATCTCCTGCAGAGCATTCTAATCTACATTATGTACTTCACATTGAATGGCACACAGTGAGTAAGTGATTTTGTGGGGAACACAGAGAGGATTAGGATTTCATTTCATTATGATTGCATACAGCGTTTGACTGATACCTAAAAGAGCAGTGAAATGGATTGAAATTGGACTATGGTTGCAGCGATTTAGTTCGACTTAAATTAATAGAAAACAAACTCTTTTGTTTTGTACCAAATAAAAGCACATTTGTGTTCTTTCTGCCGTGATCAGCATTGTGCATTTTATGACGCTTCCTAATGCTTTGGCCTAAGTTTAACCCATTGGTCTTTTCCTCTTGTTTTTTCCTTCTCTTCCTCTCAGGATATTAACCAGAAGCTGCAGGAAGACAACCGTGAGCTGCGGGACTTGTGCTGCTTCCTGGACGACGACCGCCAGAAAGGCAAGCGTGTATCCAGGGAGTGGCAGCGATTGGGACGTTATAGTGCCAGCATCATGCGCAAAGAGGTGACCCTCTACCTCCAGAAACTCAAGGAGCTGGAGCTTCGACAGGAGGAGGTAATCCGGGAGAACCTGGAGCTGAAGGAGCTCTGCCTGCTGCTGGACGAGGAGAAGGGGGTGGTAGGCGGAGGAGGTGGCGGCGGAGGAAGTGTAGGGGGAGGGAGTGTAGGGATGGGAGGGTGCCGCAACTCAATAGACAGCCAGAGTAGTTTGCTGCTGGTGCCCGGGCAGGGGCTCCTGATGAGAGACGTGGGGGACGGGAGCAGCACATCCAGCGCAGGGAGCGCTGACAGCTCAGATCACCCTCACCACAAGCAGCTTCACCTGGCTCCAGGGGTGGGTGGGGTTGGAAGTGGTGGGGAAAAAGGGAGCCCTGAGCTTGTGCACAAACCCAGGTGTAGCAGCATCAGTGGAATAGGAGGCGGGAGTGGAGGAGACAGGGAGGTGTCCAGCCCTGAGCACCCTGCTGGCCGCCTCCGGAGTACAAGCCTAGAGTACCCATACACCCTGCCCCAGCTCTGCCGGCCCCGCTGCGGCTCCATATCTGTGCCTGACCACAGTCGAGTTATGAGGGGCCTCAGCCCAGAAAAATACGGTAGGAACGTGGGTCGACGCAGTCCGGAGCAGCACCCCAAGCACCACAGCTCTGATCTCCTCCTGGGCCAGAGGCAGCACTTCCTGGGTCAGGGAGGCAGCGGGGAGCTCTATCAGAGGCACCACAGAAGCAGCATTAGCAGTACAGGCTGCGGGAGCCCCGAGCCCCGGCAGGCACATTTAGGGGCCACTGAGCACCATGAAAAGGGCTGCATGGTCCAGGGGAGCAGCCCCGAAGCTCATAGGCACCAATACAGTATGAGCCCTGACCATGTGAAGTTTGGCAGCCCTGTGAGGGATGGGCAGAGGAGGCCGGCTGGAGACGAGCTGTCGCCACACCATCGGAGCATCTACAATGGCGTGAACGGTAGGTGTGTGTGTGTGTGTGTGTGTGTGTGTGTGTGTGTGTGTGTGTGTGTGTGTGTGTGTGTGTGTGTGTGTGTGTGTGTGTGTGTGTGCATGGTAAGGTTTCTGTGTGAATGCATGTGATGTGATCAGTCCGTGTTTTGATTTCCTATACTTCTAAAACGTTTTCATGCACACAACCCCTTAAAGGACATTGTGCAACACATTTTACACTCAAAATTTTACATAAACTCAAGCCATATGAACACACACACAAACACACACCGTCTCACCCACGGAGCCACCCGCCCACCCGCACACACTCTCAAGGTTTTGCTAATATGTTGTTTTCTCTCTGTACAAAAAGGATATGGCAGGGTAGAGACATTTTCTTTCTCTGTCAAAACTGTATAAAAAATATGATCTGCGATTTCAATGCACTTATTTGATTGAGAAAACAGAGATACTTTTCCTCATTCTGACGGTTGCAAAATTTACAGCATTATTGATTTTTCTGGCGTCTCGAGAGAAATGTGGGTTGGCTCAATGGATGAGAGAGAAAGGAAAGGGTTCAGATTATTTTATTATTTGACATGTTCTGTATCTTAGTAGGACAGATTCGACTCAAATGAGCCATGCTCAGATATCAGCGTTGCAACACACATGCACCTCTTTAGATGACGAGTTACCCCCAAATCTTTGCTGTAGTCGTGCCTATCTCAGTGAGATCAGTGAGAGTCAAGGGTGTCAGAGAGAAGCAGGAATATCAAAGTACCAACTTGGCTGCTGTTTAAATACCCCACAGTGGCTGATAATGATTTCTGGAGTCCGGTGGAAAAAAGTGCTGAGTGGCACAGAGCTGGCAGAAGCTAAAGGACAAATTCCTCAAGGTGAAATATCTGCCTGACTTTGCAATACAAGGCTAAAATTACAAGAAAACAGAAACAGTGTACACAGAGCGGAGTAAATCCAACAATTACAGGAAGGATTTCAATTACCTCTCGTGAAGTAATGTCAGTGGTTACATGCGATTATGTGATATTGTTACTGATGAATGGTGAGTCATTTATGCCTATTGATTATTTGGATTGATATGTTGTGTTATAAAATGACAATTACAAAGCAAAGATGGAATT
Organism: Gymnocephalus cernua; assembly: GCA_023631565.1. NCBI lineage: Eukaryota > Metazoa > Chordata > Actinopteri > Perciformes > Percidae > Gymnocephalus > Gymnocephalus cernua. Next base: position 32,657,684 of record CM042427.1, on the reverse strand, counting down.
TACTGGTTTCAGATTGTGCTATCTTTGCTAACATTAGCATGACCTTAAAGGAGCACTCTACAGATTTTACACATGAAGATCAGTTTACAACAGTTGCGTAATGTAATCTGTGGCTCTGGAGGAGCTTTGTCAAGTCCCATGCCCTGATGATGTTATTATGATGTCATCAGGGTTATCTCACATTGTTGGTTTAGAGACTGAAAAATGTTGTCAGAAAGACTCTCACACTGGAGTTGTGGAATTTAAAAAACATGGGTATTTCCCAGACATGGATTGTCTAACAAAAAGACAATATAGAGCAGCACTATGGAGATGTAGTGTTTTTGGGACTTGATCCATACTGGAGACTAAAAGTCCAAATATCTCAACCTCTGCTGCTTTAATTGGGACCATTCTTTTTGTCTTTTGTGAGTCCCTCCAACTTTAGTGAATTAAAACACGATTTTCGGAAGGGGCAATAATTCAATACAGCCACTGTATCCTCATTACATTACATTACATTACATTACAAGGTCGCACGCCTCTGGAGCAACTAGGGGTTAAGTGTCTTGCTCAGGGACACATTGGTTGATGGATCATGGTGGGAATCGAACCCAGGTCTCTCACACCAAAGGCATGTGTTCTAACCACTACGCCATCACCACCCACCACCACCCCTCAGACTGTAGAAACAGTAATAACAAACATGCTTACTTGAGCCATTTTGCAATCTCTACAGATTGCCCCGGATTATTGTAAAGACACACACAACTTCGTTTTGGATCATCATTCAGTTTTCTATTTTAGCTCTCTGGGCTCTCTGCTCTGTTTGAGATTTCTATCTTGATGTAACCTGAAACCCATATGTCTGCAAAAGGCCACGACACATTAATGCCTCGCAAATCCTTAATTGAAAATGTTGTGAGTGGGCAGGGCACTCACTGGCCCTCGAGTCTGGTGGTTTTCCAACTGTGGCATAACTGTTGTGAACTTAGCTCAGAGTGAAATGCATGTACCAAATAGCCTTTAACCAGGTTTATAAATACTTTATTAAGCCTGTGTGTGAGAGAAGTGGGAGTGTGTGCGTGTTGCTATAGAGTCATATTGGGATGTCATGATAGTTGTCTGTCAGAATGGCTGGGTATTCTCTGTCACAACACAGTATTTGCAGTAAGATAAAGGCATGCAATCAACACTTAGCCAGAGGTTGAAGATTTTGCTTTTTTGGTGCAGATACTGATTTAATTGTTTCAAAATGTAACCACCAGGCTGTATTTTGGTGTGAAAATTTGCTGACAGATTAAATGACACAAACACTGAAAAAAATAAAAAGTATGAATAGATAGCCTGTTGTCTAGGAGAAGTAAAGAGAGCAGCTTTGTGGCCGTGTGTCATCCACTGACCTATCCTTACTGCATGTCCTTTTTTGGACGAAGAGGGAATTTAATTCCTGTGACTATGTAGTACACTCCACTCGCTTGGATTATCCTCTAAGCCCTTTGCACAGTATTATTTCATTTTTTTATGTACTTGTGTGTGTGTTTGTGTGTGTGATTTGGGTGGATGTGCCACGCTGTCCCATCCAGGGTCACTATTGCAGTGCTTTATTTAGACAAATGAAGTCTCATGTTCACGTGCGACTCAACAGCACTGAAGCTCAGGCCATTTAAATTCCTGACAAAATCCAAAATGAAAGCAAAACATCACTCTGACCTCTGTAGCCTTTTAATGCAAACTGCTTTTGCATATTTAGGGAAGCTTATCACACATATTCTGTTATGTTTACAGCCGGGAGAAGGGCATGACCCCCCCTCCCCCCCCCCTCAAAATGACTAGAAACATTCTTAGTTGTGCTTTGTAAAATTACAGAGATGCCCTCATCTCAACAATACATGATCCAGAAAATAAAGCGGTGTACCTAAAAAGGCATTTAGAGAATTCACTACAAAGTGCATAAATAAGAGATAAAATAACTGCATGTCACTTTGGAGTTTTAAAAGTTCCTGAATAGCAATAAATATTGTCTTGCTCATATACAAATGATGGGCTTGTAATGCTTGTTAAGACTGTATGTGATACTGGGCAGTACTACAATGAAACCTTCAGTTCAGTTGTGCCCCAGATCAAATATGTCCGGCATCTTCCCATGTGATAGACGCCCTCTTAGTGAAAGATAATCAGCCATAAACACTGTAGTCTCCTGACCCAGACTGTATGCTTAGCCAATAGGCCAATCTCTGCACTGCAGGGTCTTTTTCAAAAAGAGGGGAGACTTAATCATGTTTTCTGCTTTAGCAATCACAAGTTCTGCTTATTAGCTTAAGCTGCTCAGATGATCGGAAAGAGACAAAAATGTTGTATAGGGAAAAAAAACCTCTGCCCTTGTGATGCCAAAGAATGCCACACACACACACACACACACACACACACACACACACACACACACACACACACACACACACACACACACACACACACACACACACACACACACACACGCACGCACACACACACACACTTGATTTGACATTGTTTGACTTTGTTTGCATTTATTTTACAGTTTACAATGATAACAGTAGCTGGCTTAACACTCAACATTCTTAGTTATTTTTGAAACTATGGGTACAGATGTATACAAAAAAGTAGGCTCCTCATATTTAGTAAGTACGTCACTTACAAGAGACTACAAACATAACAAATAAGAGCAATAACATAATGAGAGCAAAATAAGAAATGCATTACACCTTCTTGCATTCAAACAAAGTCAAACAATGTCCAAGCAAATATTAACAGATTCCTTAGACATTACAGCTATTAAACATAACATAGGTAGAGGTTGTGCCACAAACTTAAGGCGCCCTCCCACGCTGATAGGCATTTAACACAAACTGAACAAGGTTTAGTGAACAGCCAACTAAACAAATATATTTATTCAGATTCTGAATCTTTGAAAGAATAGTTTTTTGCTTATCCATGCTCCACTTGGTGTATTCTGACTTAATAAAAACTGACAAACACTGGCAGCATAATTCTCAATTCTAGGGCATTGTATGCTATTTTATCTGATCGAATTAGCAAAGATCATTCCACTGTCTCATTCTTTCTCCTTCTATTAATCTATAATTGTAGCATCAGCTCAGACTACCCAGCTCTTCTGGCTGTTGTTAAGAAGTGCTGCTGCCTGTCAGTGCAACAGGAAATCATCACTGAAGCTTTGGGCCTGAGATAATGTTCTCCCTCTCCACTGTCACTGTGAAAGCCAGGCTATCTCTCCCTCTCCCTCCTCTTGTGTGTATTTCTTCCTCCTTCCACCCTAATTGGCTGCCAGTGTGAACAACCAGCTGTCGGACAGAGCGAAAACTCTGATTACAAAGCCCTCCTTCTGGAGGAGGCCGGAGGACGTACTGTTTGCCAGGCTGAGCTGAAGAAAATCGGGTTGAGGAAGTATTTGAGTGGATTACTGGCTGTTTTCTTCCCCTCCTTCTCTGTCTCTTTCTGTCTTCCTCTCTGCAACACATCTTCTCCTCTTCCTCTGACTCCAATCTATCCTCTTCGTCGTCGCTCATCTGCCAGGGCGATTGATGGAAAGCAAGCATCCCCTTGACAAATTGTGAAGTCTCACAGCCTAAGCGGCATGAAGAAACTCAAATGTTTGTCACAGCTGCTTGGCATGAAAGGATTTAGGGGAGCATTAGGCTGCTGTAATTCAAATGGATTAGTATTATTACCAAATAACCTCATATGTACTGCCTACCATTCCAGCTTTTCCTTTCATTACTAGTTCAACTTACCATTGTGTGGCATGATGTTGTGTAGATCGACTTCTTCATACACACAATCCCGTGTTTCTATTGCCTATTTTTCTGCAAATAAATGTAGTATTGTTCATTTTAGAATTATGTAGGTATTCCCTGCTTGATGTGTTTTATTATTTAAAACATTAAAGGAATGACAGCAGGTTGGAAGTTCCAGAGTTAGATTGAGCTGAGGCCGTCAGAGATGTTTGTTTCTCAAGGTGGATGTCTTTATCACACCCCCACAAAGAGTTAATACTTTTAAATGCTATCATGGCATTTGAATTTGTAATCACACCTGAGACCAATTATCCCAAACACCATTGCCTATAGGCCATCAGTTTAGCCATTAACCAAGGAGTGCATGATTAGGCACTTTGTTTATCTACCTCTGGTGCATATCATTGTCATTTTTAATCAAGCCGCCCTAAGCTTTGTCTCTTGAAAGCTTGCTTCTCTCGGATGGAGCAAAAAGCCTTTTATCTCCTCTTTTCCGTGTGATTCTCAAACAAAGCATGCTACTTTTTTGGTTCTTTACCCGTAATTTCAGCCAAATACTCATGACAACTGTAATGTCAATGGGATATGGAGTGTGAAACAAGAGAACAAAAATTATTTTTGGCAAGCTAAATTATTAATTTGGGGGAGGCAAGGAGAATGATTATGTACTGCACGTGCAGTATTCTGACATTTGTTTGTATTTAAATGTTACACTGTAACGAATTTGACTGTAAATTCTATAGTCAAATTCGTTACAGTGTAACATTTAAATACCTAGTAAATACCTGGCAAAAAAGTTGTCAATAAAGTCTTGTAAAAGTGGTGTTAATTACTGTAGAAAATAAATTACAGTATATTACAGGATAACTTTTACAGGTTTTTGTTGTACATAAATTACAGCAATTACTTGTTTACAGAAAAACAACAAGAAATTGTAATCTAGTTTACAACATTCATGTATTCTATTTAAATTACAGAAGTTACCTGGCAACTCGAGTTGCCAGTACATAGCTGTTAACACTTCACAATACAATATGTTGTTGTAGAATATTGTTACAGTTAAATTTAGTTTTTTACATTAGCAGCCTTGCAAATTATGCATACTAGAAAATGTTTTGAATGAGACCAAGCTCACTGTTAATCTAAAATGCATCATTGCAATTAGATTGTCTTCACCTATTAATTAAAACCAGAGATTGTTCTTTAAAAAAAGGTTTAAAAAACCCCCAGATCATTCAATCTGTATTGATGAAAATGTCCCCACCACCACCAACAGCTCCACAGCTAAATAGCAGTGTGACTTATGAGGGAGGCTGCTTGTCGTGTTTGAGCGTTGCTCCAGCCCAAACCCCAGAAGGATGTGACAAATGTTCTACAGTAGCCCCAGTCATCTGGTAGACAGGCAAACCCAGTGGAATGGAGAGCAGTCTTTGTCCTCTTATGCCGAGCCAATGGGGAACAGTCCACTGAGCTAAGAGGAAATTAGCTTGCTAGGCCAGGTAATTAACTGGAAGTTGAGTAGCTGCCATGTAGGAGGGCAGCACTGGGCCTGAGGGAACCTCTGTGAGTCCCAAAATCACCAGCAGTAACCACTTTTAGCTATATGTTACATTTACTTCAGCTGTAGCTGTGTGTCATGCTGAGCGACGGCAGTGACGGCATCAGGTGGGAGTGGACAGATGAGTGCATCAGGGACACGCACAGCGTGAGGCCGTATGTTTGTCAGCTTTTAGACGTCTTACTTTGGGACTAGGAAGATCTGATGTTCATGTTTTTTTAGTCATACTGACTTGCGTGAATGTCAGCATGTTAAGAAAAAATTAACAGAATAATAAGAGATATTACTTTGAGTATCTTCAGGTTTACTTGCCTTTGTACAACTCAAAGTCTAGTAACTTTTAGTCTAGTAACAGCAGCCACTGTGGCCACAATGACAATTTTGGGATTATGGTAAAATGCTAAATTATAGTAGGTCGAGCTCAGTCAAGATTAAAATGGATTTAGTGAATGCTTGTCTTTCCGTATTAAGAGTGCAAAAAATGTGTCCTTAATTATAATGTCTTATGCACAAAGAAAATCAGTAAAAATCTGTTTAATGAAACTCCTGCACTGTAAATGAGCCAATTTTGAGATGTTTAGGAGATGATTATTCCCCAGCAACAAACACAACAGCAATCAGACCAGCATTTCCACTTTTCATCCATGCCATGCAGAAACATTTACATACAGCATATGAGCAAATACGAATTAAATGGAGCATCCTAACTTAAAGTCTTTAAATTATATGCTTTTCCAATTGTCTAATCTAAGAACATTTATGAGGGGATTTGCTGTTGGGGAGGCGAGGCATCCCTTGTGGTAATGTGGTCATTAACAAAGGCTTCGACGGCAAAGTACTTTTTAAAATCCCTCACTGATGTAGTTTGGGAGAGAACTGAGGGTACTTTTCTTCCTTCATATAATAACTGTTTAACTCACCACTGTTCTCCGGCATTGACATCGCTCCCTGTGGCGTACCAGCTGCCAAATACAGCACAAGCATTGGTTTGTCAAGTCGCAATAAAGCCATTACAAATATTTATGTATGTCTGAATGACAAAAAGCCATTATTATAAGAGATCAATAAATAATAAATAGTTTATTACATTTATATAATTGCGCTTCATCATAGAAACACTTCAGGGGGAAGGGACTACTCTCTACCACCATGTGTAACACCCACCTGGCTGATGCATGGCAGCCTTACGACGCCAGACGCTCACCACACATCAGCTCAGTAGAGAGGGGGCAGAACATGTTATTAGTGGTGGGGGAAACCAGAGTACCCGGAGAAAACCCACGCACGACACGGGGAGAACATGCAAACTCCACACAGAAAGGCCCCGGACGACCAGGGCTCGAACCCGGTAACTTATTGCTGTGAAGCTAAAGTGCTAACCATTGGGCCACCGTGCTACTACGGTGGCCCAATGGTAAGCAGCAATGTTATGTATTCCATGTCTGAAAAGAAAGTTTAAGTTAGCCAACATCAGCCACCAGAAGCTGCTGGTCATACCAGACCAGGTAAGGGGGTATTGGCACAATCCCTGAGTGCATTTAATTGAACAATGGTGCAATCCAACTTTTAATCTGTAAGAGAAAGAATGTGACATTTCTTCTTTAAAAAGTAACATTGTCTGGCTTTAATGCTCTTTGTCTGTGGCACCTGTCTGATCAAGCAGCGGTGATGAGCTGCTTTGCTGCTGCCATCAGTGTGATGGTTTTTACAGCCTTGCCATCTGTTAGAACAGGGATAGAAAGTGAGATAACATAATGGGAACATATCATGTCAAACCGCTGCAGCTGACAACATTATTATCTCTCCCTTTCCCAACACCCAGGATGTAGTTATCCATTTCCTGGGGCATAAATCCCCTGTCCATATTGTGCATTATGTGCATTTGATGTAATGTTTTCCAGATGAGAATGACAGTGAGGCATGTGTGCAGCTCCCATTACCGCGGATGGATGGGCTGATCCGACCAACATGAAATGATTGGCACCACTCTCATTATATCTATATCATTATCTCTTACTCGTTCTCTCTCAGAGAGTCTGTGAGATTTCCTCTCGGAGATATTGAAATCACTTTCATTACCCCCCACTGCTCCAGACTGACTGGCTCATTTCCTTTACTGTTACAGCAAAAAGGTGCATTTAATTACCTCTTTCATCTGGCTTTGTAAGAGCTTTAGCTGCAGGTAAAACATGGAATTGAAGGAATTCTTGGCTTGCTTGAACTGCAGTAGATGGTCATTTTCTCTGCAGGTATGCTACTTTTTAGTAATGGTTTCTCTAAATGTAGGCTTTCCTTTTCCACTTTGTTGACATCCTTTAATATTCTACGTTTAATCATGGGATGCAGCCTTTGCATTTCTATGTATTTAATGTGAGAGGAGCAGCTTGAAATATGCTTTAAGAGCAGAGGATGTAAATTCTTGTCCACACATAGACCTTATATCAGCTCATCCTTCAGGCTTTACATGCCGAAACTTTCCTTAAATTCTGTATTTCATTGCATTGTTCTGAAATGATCTGATGCAATGCATTGCATTATTTCTATCTTAATACAAAAGGCCTTTTAAACAAGACACAACTACAGAAGGATTAGTCGTTTTCATCAGGGAGGGGAGAGCTAAAACAGGCTCAGAGAGTGTAAACAAGTTTCCACCTCAGGACATGGGGCATCAAGGTCCAAAGACTCGTGGGAACGGAGAAGACAGAAGCCATTAAATAAAGATCCTTGGCGCTACAGAAAGCAGAATTCTGGGATGCTTGAAAACTAACATCAGTCAGAGCTGGTGAAATTACCAATACTGCTTCTTATCCCCTCCCATCTGAGCCACACACACACACACACACACACACACACACACACACACACACACACACACACACACACACACACACACACACACACACACACACACACACACACACACACACACACACACACACACTTTATACCCGGGCTGTTATATTATTAAACAGCACTGAGGAGTGATGGGTGGTGACATGTTAAAATAGGACAACAGCAGTTTATCTTGCAAATGTCTGCTTAAATATTTAATTTATCTTTGAGAGTCATGTCAGAATGCGTACCATACCAATGCGACTGACAACACAGGCCCTGGTAGAACGTTGAGGGGTGACGTGGGGGGCTTGAACATGGAGGACAAAAGTAAGAAAAGAAGAGTTAAGGATTTATGGATTGACAGCACTTGCTTCTATAAATCTTTCTGATGGTATTCTGTTTTTGTTTTTCCTGCTCTGCTGATCTCTTTTGTTTAGATATGAATCGTACAGCAGTGGTTGATTTCAAAACAAAGATTTTATAACCAAACAGAACACGAAAATTCCTGGTAATATTCAAAAAGTGACATCTATACTCCATGCATGACTTTGCATGTGGTTGCATGAGTATGCTCTCTCTTTCAATATAGATGTGTGTACATCTCTACGCGCGCGCGCACACACACACACACACACACACACACACACACACACACACACACACACACACACACACACACACACACACACACACACACTGCACTTGTAGCCTTGATCAGCCTACAGGGCTCAAATTATCCAGCTCTACTCCAGTGAATTTTGTGCTCTCATCTCTCCACAGTCTACTTCAGTCCCAAAGTGAGTCAAACAGCAGAAACCATGGCTTCAAGTATTTGCCGTTCCTACCTGCTGCCATCACTCACTTCATTACACTTCTTACACCGTAGTCAGAAGACAATTACCATTAATTATAGCAGCATGACCATTTTTCCTCTCTTATGCCTGTATTTTTATACTTTGCATAGACTAATGTGACAAGAAATGTGAGCTTAAATAAAAAAAATGTTTTTAAAGCAACAGTAGGAATGATTTATGTGGAGATTACCCATTTTACAGCCTAAAATACATTAAAAATGAATATAGATAAGAACAATAAAGATCTTTTTAACCAATAATACAAATGTGAAAAACAAATTGTTCCCCTAAAAGCAGCGAGTGATTTAGGAGTTCACTTGTAAGGACACCAAATGGGCAAAAAGACAATTTACCAAGAAAAGCAGACCAAGCGGCGACCTCCTGGCCTGAAGAGTGAATCCAATGTGGACGTTCCTGTGCATTGGGTAGCTCACCTGGTAGAGCACGTCCCCATATACAGAGGCTTAGTCCTCAACGCAGCGGCTGCGGGTTCAGTTCTGACTTGCGCCCCTTTGCTGCATGTCATTCCCCCTCTCTCTCCCCTGTCATGTCAAAAATAAAGGCTTAAATAAATGGCCGCCAGGGGGCTCTACTGGTTGCTAAAGAAGTCTGATATCTAGAAGTCTATCTACTTTTCACGGGATTTATTTGAGTTTATGGTCTTAATCGCTAGTTTCAAGTATTTTTCAATACAGCGTGATGTTCATTTAGTAAATTATGGTCCCATTTAGAGAGTAAAATAAATGATAAAGCAGGGTATGCTTTAGGGCGTGGCTACCTTGGGGTTAACAAGTGTTCTCGGGTTCTCAGTCAGATCCACCCAGCTCTAGCCTCTATGGTCACTTCTGGTTCCTAAACAGCAAGATGGTGATGTCCAAAATGCCCAACTCAAGGCTTTAAAACAGGAAGTCCACAGACCAATGGATGATGTCACGATGGCTACGTCCACTTACTTTATACAGTCTATGGTAACTACACTAGTCCAGCTGTTTCTTATAAGGAATTGTTCCACATTTTGGGAAAGATATGTATTTATTATTTTTGAGTTAGAGAGCCATTAGCTCAACATACAAACTTGAAACCACAAATTGTCATTTTGACATTTCGGGTTGAGTTCAGATTAAACAAACAACATACAATGTGTTTATTTTAGTGAGATTTAGAGGTTCTATTAGGCCGGCTAGCTGTTTCCTTCTGCTTTCATTTTTTATGCTAAGCTAAGTAAATGGCCTTCCAGCTCCAGTTCCATATAACACAATGTCAAAAAATGTCAAAAAATGGACTTCAGAAAGAGAACTTTGGAAGTCCTAAGGCAGCCATTTTGTTGATGAGTTTGAAAATGTCAGCCTTAGTGAATTACACCTTGATATTATTATTTCTTTACACAAATGAGTTTACCCTGTCATTTTTATTGATTTGAATAAGAAAGACAAGCCACCAGGGTCTCTCTAACACTGACTGACAGCTAATGCATCCACCAGTGCAGCCAGTCAGCATATCGGTGCTACAATCTAGTGCAGCAGAACCAACCAAAGCTCTGAAATTCCCCACACCTGAAGGTGGTATTGACTTAAAGTCTGGCCTCCCAAGACTGTGGCCTTTCTGTGAGACTGACCAAACACTGACTTGAATTTATAAGTATCCTGCTTTATTTTCACTTGTATGTTGTGTATGTGTTCTGGCCACTCATAATCTCTGTGTTATGCATTCAGAGCTTAGTCTCATGCTCCAGTGTTGCACATATCAGCACTGACTGAAGCCGCCCGAGGGACGTCAAGACAAGTAGCTCTCCTGTTCGGCAGCCTCGCTGACTGACTGACTGTCTCCCTGATTGTCTGACTGATTGCTAGCTAAACAGAAGGTCACTGATCTACCATGCATCTCCACAGGCTTTCCTGCACAGCCAGCCTGAATAATTTATGTGGCAGATTTTTAGGAGATCTGAGGGAATGGCCATGTGAAATTACCTTGCATTGATCCTGTTAGTTGAGTGAAGAAGAGGGAGGGGGTGACGGATCAAAAGAGGATTCATAGTAGATCGGTTGGAAGCGCAGCCGTGAGGAGAGCAGGTTTTTGTGTTTCCCAGTTTGATTCAAACATCAGTAACAATGATAACTGATTTTGAGAAATTACACAGATGCACCATTAATTCAGATCTTTTTTCAGACCTGTTTTGGATCCCATCCTCCTTTATTTTCATGAAACGAAAGATTACCATGTTTTTTTTTAAATGTCTTATATGAACTAAGATTATGAGTCATATAGAGTTCATAATTGGTGTCTGGCTGCAGAAGAAAAAGGGTTCCCCATCCGGAGCAGTGATTTATTCAGTGTGGGATCAGCTTCTCCCCATCCAATCTCATACATCTCTTTGTGGGGAAATTTAGAGCCTTTCACTGAAGCTCTGGTGAACAGAGGTGGAATTTAAGGGAGTTTAGGCTCCACATTATTCTTGAGTAATCACATTATCTATATACTCTTGCACTGACCCACACAGAGCCCTCTTCCCTCTACACATTTCTCACATCCCGTTAAATCCAATTTTGGGTTTAACGCCCTGCCTATAACTAAATCAACAAACCATCGTTCAAGTGCGCTGTATGTTTTCTCACTGTATAACTCTCTTTGAAGAGGTCAGAAGGCAAGTTTTGTTAGACATTGATCAAGTTCACTTTAAATGGATTATCTTGGATTTTGGTACATGCCTGCTGTGTGTTAACAGGACTGCTCCATCACAAGACAGCAGTTTGTAATCTCATGAACCGTGCGGTGTGTGTGTGTGTGTGTGTGTGTGTAATCTCATGACCCGTGCGGTGTGTGTGTGTGTGTGTGTGTGTGTGTGTGTGTGTGACTGCAGACCTTGAGACAGCAAATCCATTTAAGCTAATTGTTCTTGTGCTTGAGTGGGTGAGTCCTAAGAGCCAGAACTGACTTAGCTTGGTACGTTGAACAAGTAACTGTATTGTTTCCACCGGCTCTGGCTGTTGCTTTAACTGTATGTTACTTGTTGTCTTTGTACTCTAATTCCTGACTGTAGCCTACTGTAAGCTAACTGTAGGCATCGTAGGTGTATCTGCTGTGATGTTTGAAATTGATCTGGACGTCCCAGACAAGGTAATGAGCTCGAGAACAGAGGGGCACCAACCTTCATACAGCAGTGTGATGACAAGGCCTTGCAGACATCTGTTTATTATGAAAATTAATCCGGGAAAGCATCTGGAACTAATCACATTGTATAGTGGGCCTAATTTTGCACCAATATAACCAACAGAAATTCATGTTTCAGAACTCCAAACAATTCAAAAACACATTCAGAAACTGCTAAGATGTCATTACTTATATCGATCTATCAGAGCATGTTCAAACAAAGCCCTGCTTTCAAATGTACAGTTTAAATAGAAGAGCTACACTTCCTTTAGGCTTTCTTTGTTTGTTTTTGTTGGAAGACTTTGACGGACCACTGCAACCAGCGAAGGTCAGGTGACAGATGGAGACAGCCACTTCACAACAGTTACTTCTTGAGTAGCCTTGCTAGCATGTCTACTAGTATGGTAAAATAACTTAATGCTAAAAACAACAATGAAGAAGATAACACAGAAAAGTAGTAAACAAATCTATACAGCAAAAGAAGAAATGCAGCAAACCTCAACCTGCTAAAACAGCCTGATCTCATAAGAATATGTAAAATGACCACAACCTGGTAACACCGTATTACATGGTGGTGGCACGTAGGCTAATGTGTTAAATAGTCACATAGTCAAACCCTCAGTCACTGTGGTCTTTTAGATAATATTGTAGGCTAATAGTAGCCAAGAAAACATACTAGCTGATTGGCTTGCTAGCAGTTGCGCTAGCTTACAAGACAACATTAAGGAAGTCTTCACCTTTGCAGTAACATACAACAAGCAAAGCTTTTTCCTCTGTAAATCTTCTGCTTACTGCAAACATCACTCTCTATCACAGTAAATTAAAGTATCAAGCATGTTTGCAAATTAATCTGGATGTTCCAGACAGGCTCTGAGCTCAGAAACAGAGGGGACATCAACCATGTGTTTGCTATGAACATTTATCTGAATCACATCTGGAACTAATTACATTGCACAGTGGGCATAATATTAATTCTGTACTAATATGACTAGCATACATTTAGAGCTGATTTGTAAGAATTGTCTCGATGAATGATTTTTTGTTTCTAGCATAAATTCAAAACCACACTCAGAAACTGCTGGGATTTCCTTGCTAGACCACTCTTTGTTTGTATCGATCCATCAGAGCATGTTCAGACAAAGTCCTGCTTTTAAATGTGCCATCTAAACAGCTACAGTATCAGCTTTACTTCCTTTGTACTTTCTGTTTCTCTGTTTGTGTGTGTGTGTGAGGAGGAAGTGAGATGTGATCATGTATTAAGTGCTCTCTAACTGGTCTATGAGCTCTGCTTTAGCCGTGAAATCAATTCCATTCCACACACCCTGACCTCCAAATGAAAATATCCTACAGCCCACCTCTGCATCCCCCAACTCTTTAAAGTAGTTTTCATATCTCTTTTTGCCGTCAATTGCCTCATCCCCCCTCCCGCCACCAAGATAAACAGAGTGAGGGAAGGGGCAGGGAACTTAGTGAAGGTGGCTACTGGTATTTTTCGCAGAAGTCGACGGTCACAAGAGCGTTATGAATCTTTAATGAGAGATGTTAGCACGGTAAGGAGAGGAAATGTGCTGAAAACATGATTATGGGCTCACGGGGAGGAAACCGCTGGTGAAGAGAGAAAGAGAAGAGAGATATACAAAACAGGGAAGCAAGGATGAAAGAATTGTTTTGAAGGACAAAGGAGTTACAGAGGGATACAATTTTGTTTTGATTTAAAGCTTGGACCGCTTAAGGCAAAGGCATTTTTCCACCGCTTTACCGAACCAAGTTTTGACCAGAAGTGCCTACAGAGCCAGAGCGTATGAGGGCAAATGGTGTGTGTCCTGTACTTTAATACAGTTTTAGATTAACACCATTTTGTTTGATAACAACATTTTTCTTGGCAAGCAGAAATAAAGCAGCACAGGAGGTTTTGGTCAAGGATGTCGAGTTAGAGTCAAGAGCCTGCCTTGTGTTTAAGGACAATAATGTTGAGTGCAATAGTCAGTCCCTCCAGAAAAACGCGGAGTTTTTTCGTGATTGTTGCGGGCAAAAATCCTTGATTATGCGGCACGTTTTCTTAAAAAATGCGATGGAATATGCGGGATATTTTTGCCATTTTATGCGATGAAATTGCGGGAACTTGCAAAAATTGCGGGAACTTGCAAAAACTGCGGGAACTTGCGGGAACTTGGAAAAACTGCGGTTTGATGAAAAAGAGAAAAAAAGTGATTCCCCCAACACCGTGTTCTCAGTAGGTGAAATTTCGTCACTTCATAACGTTCCCATGGCAACAGGGGAAAATGGCTGCTCTTGTGTGAAGTAAACACAACATTTTTGAACTTTCTGCTGAGATGTATGTAGGGTTGGGTATTGTTTGGGTTTTTTTCTGATACTGGTGCTAAATCGGTACTTTTAAAACGGTGCCTGAACCGATACTTTTTAAAAAAGTTTTTTAAAAAGAAGAAACAAGAAGGATAGGCCTACTCAACAACAGTCGGTGACATTAAGGACACGTTGTTTATTACTAAGGCCATATGGTCAAATTAAATGATTTAATAGTAATGTAATAACTATAACTTATAATAAACAATAACTTATTTCACCAGTAAATTGCTGTTGGACGACAAAAACAGCAACCAGATGGGAAAAGGGTATTTTACAATAACCAACCAAAACCAAACAATTACCAGTGTCCGTGAATGCACCATCTGTGCGTTTCCGACGTCGGCAGCTGCTGCGCTGCAGAGCAGACTGTTGATATACAGTCACACTTTACACTGTTTAACGTCACCTGTCAGCATGTTAACCGTGTTTAATCACGCTGCTAGCTAACGGTAGGCTAACGTTACCTGCTATCCAGTGTAGTGTAAAGTCAGGCACCGAAATAAGGCACCGAAATCTTCATTCTTATTCGGTCTCGTTAATTACTACCGTTTACGTCGGATCCGGGGGCCCATTGGCACCGAGTTTCGGTACCCAACCCTAGATATATGTGACTTTTTTGCAACGAAAATGCGGGGATTATGAAATCATGCAAGCCCCGCATATTTTGCGCGGAAATAGGCAATTTATGCGGCGAAAGTGCGGCGTTTTTAAAAAAATGCGGCCCCCGCATGAATATGCGGACATTGGCTGATTATGCATTGAATTCTGCGATCGCATAATCGCGTTTTTCTGGAGGGACTGAATAGTGTGATGTGTTAACATTTGCCAGTGTGAGAGGGCACAGCTGAACTTGTAGTGAACAAAGTAATCTTTCACTCCTTAAGCAAAATAGATCCTTGTTTCTATCTCTCACTGTCTGCCCCTTAAGTCTCCAGCTATTGTTCCAAATTATCTTCTAATCTTTAATTTGATACACTTTGAGATTAAGGTCTAGATAAATCAGTCTGCCTGTAGTTGTGTTGTACTGTAGTAGTGCATGTGTGCACATTATGATTCACATTTTGTGCGAAGGTTGTCACCACTCTGCTCGCTGTCACTTGCACCATTGCAGCAGAGATTAAAACAGATGAGGGGGGATGTGAAAAAAAGTTTTAAATGCTGCTCTATCCAACATAATATAAAATGGTGGCCATGGTCTTTTTGAGTGTACTATGTCTTTTAGTGAATTCTAAAAGATTGTTTATTTTGTCGTGAAATGCTTTGAGTTTCGCTGTCACATGATAAACTCACAGGTGCTGTTAATGCTGTTAATGGGTATCGTAGCTTCCCGGCCCCGGCAAGTTTGAAGAAGGAAACATGGAGGACCACATGTATTCAAAATCCAAATTTCAGGAACAGGAGTCTTCTTCTTCGTCCAGAAAAAGAAAAAGGATATTCGATATTGAAAAGAGCAAAAGACCGGCTTTTTGAAGCGTGAAGGCTACCATAGCTGTAATATGTACTTTTAACTGCGTGGTGCGAGAGAGATGATTGCGATACATGATCTCAACGCTAGCTGGGAGAAATACCTACACATTGGACCTTTAAATTAGCTAATCACCTCCTGGCTATACTATAGCTCCATAGTTAACAGGGAGACATGAGAGTGGTATCGATCTTCTCATCTAACTCTGCAAAACAACAAGCAATTGTATTTTCCACATTTCTAAGTATTACTTTATATATGGTTCAGTCAGCTTTTGCATTAGTGGTGACTGGGACATGTTAAAAAATAAACCAATTCCCAATTCCGCCTTTTGCATACATTTCCGTCGGGAACAAAAACTGGTAGTACTCCATCACCATGCTTTATTAATGAGTCATTTCTCCTTGTTTTGGCAGTATGAAAAGACAGACGTCAGCTCCAAATCATTTGATTAACGAAGCGCTCTGCTCATGTCACAATAACACATTGAAAACTCATCTCTTCTTTTGTTATTCTTTCTTTCTCTTTGTCACAGCCTTGATATCAGCCGGCTGCTGCACCAACAACTGTAGAAATGTCAAGCTATGGGACAGGTAAGAACCCCTCTCCATCTTGTTTCTTTTTCATTAACCTCTTTTGCGTTAATAAGTCTTTGAAAGAAGAACAGCCAATGAAGGTCATTGTGTGCTCTTTCCACGAGGGCCCATAATCCTGTAATTAGCTGTCATTATTCTAATTTACCATACAGAGTGCTTTCTTTAGCTGGAGTCTCTAAACCTATTTACATTTACCAGTTGGATTTGAGGGTATTTGTGATGACAATTTAGAAATCTCTCTGTCGGGACTGTATGAAATTCTTCTATATTTTCATTCTGTTCTCTTGCTAATCATTAGGTGATCAACGCAATATCTCTGATTCATATTTTGTTGTGATCCTATGCCATTGCGGGGTCAGTCCTTGAGGTAGCCCAGCGTCCCAGCTCCAGATGAGTAATGTGTTTGCATGCTTGGTCGGGCCCAGGTGTAATCACAGTGGGTTTACAGTGGGCCTACCGTGTTAGAGGTGACCCTATCCTGTCCTGTGTGCCATCCTACATCTTCACTCAGGCCCCAGTGGGAGGGCGAGATGGCTGTATTAATATTTAATGACTGCAAGACAAGACATACCTCCCCCTAGAGGATAGTCACGTCCCACCATAGCCACAACATGCACACATACAAACACACGTCATTCAAACACACATTCTTATGCTTGTTCTTCCATATACGGTGACCTTTTTCTACCTGTGGATGAAGGTGTCTTCCTCCTTTTCTTTCACATCAGTCTTTTCACCTCATCGTTCTTTCTGTGCCTGTGCTATTCCAGCCCACTCCCACTTACCTCATACAAAAATATGAATGACTCAGGTGAGGAACAGAAGAAAGTTTTACTTCATGTCAGTAGATGATTTGCGAGCTCAGAGAAAAGCAACAAGGATATGCGCTGACAATGCAGTCTGAAGTCAGGTCCCATGGCCGTCCCTGTGCTCTCTGCTGTGGTGGAGACGGGGACAAAAGGATCTGGCACTGATAAGCAACACAAAATCCTGCAGTGATGAACATCTTACTTCCTAAACTCTCTGTCTCTTTTATCTGCTTCCACAGGATTTCTGCATCTATCTATCTATCTATCTATCTATCTATCTATCTATCTATCTATCTATCTATCTATCTATCTATCTATCTATCTATCTATCTATCTATCTGTCTGTCTGTCTGTCTGTCTGTCTGTCTGTCTGTCTGTCTGTCTATCTAGCATTTGTTAATGGTTAATAAATAATTTGCTAATGCTTTATAGTTCACGAACAAGCCAAGAGCATCATTTGGGATGCCAGGTTGTAAACGACCCTATATGGTTCTGGTGCATCTGGACCAAAATCCATTTATAAACAACTTATTAACACTTACATTTTGCGGACTTGATGGATTATTGTAAGAATTGAATACCGCCTTCAAGGTTAAATCCAGTATTTGTTGGTATGAGAGGCAGGTGACCTGTACTTATCTGACATTTGACATTTTGACATGTGTACATGTGTAAATAATCAAATGAATGATGGTTGAATTCCTTTTAGCTGCTTCAGTTTCAGGGTCCTGGTATTGTGCCCACTGCCTCACTGTCACACTGCCATGGCTTACTGTGACACTTGAGCAGAACATAGACATTGTTTGCTATTAGTAACACCTGTGCTTTTCCTACTATGCCCAGAGTGATAGAGAAAGACACTATCTCTATGGCTCTGTGCTTGCCGATGTCTGGGTTACCTCCGCCCCCCATTCCCCCCATTCCCCCCATTTCCCTCCCCCGTGGCAAGTCATGTGTTGAATCGTGTTGTATGTGCTTATTGCCGAGGTTTTTTTCCTGTTCCCACACTGTACTCTGTACTGTACTGAGCATAGTTTGGGAGGCGCTTTTTTCTCCTCCCCTTTCCTCGTGTTATGCTGTATTTTCCTTACTTGTAATTCTTCCCTGTAAAGCGACTTTGAGTCTATGAAAAGCGCTATATAAATTAAATTTATTATTATTATTATTACTATGACAAATCAAAATCCCTGCTGTGAAAAAGAGAATGTTTATATTGCTAACTGTTGAGTATTACAGTAATCACCATGGAATTGAGTAATGCTTTCTGAGTAATGCAGAATTTAAGTGGTGCCTTACTTTGGAAGCAGCAAAATGCATACAAGAATAGTGTTCATGAATGCCTGATATAGTCCCACAGAAGCTGGACTGCCTTTTAAAATACTATCAATAATACCCCACAAATGTTTATACTGTAATAAATAAGATGTCTTATTCTTGTTCTTTTATTCCTGTACAGCTTTGATGCCTCGTCTTGACACCAACTTGACCAGCTAGTCTCCTCAAATGGAGAGAGGGGGTGGGGGGGTACAGCCCTTGTGTCTCTGGCCTTGATAGACACAACGGCCCCTCGACGCCGTCCTCCACGACTCTGGATGGTCTCTCGTGTCGTGTCAACAGCCTGCCTCCATGTTTTTATTTCATCGTATGGAGAGTTTGAGAGAAGAGGGGGCAGGGAGTTTTGGGTGGAATGCTATTAGTACGGTTGGTTAAATTCACGAAGACTGCCGGAGCTAAATGGATTAGAGTGGATATCTCTCCCTTCCAACTGTGACACGGCCACCTACCAGAGAGCACTCAAAAATGGGAGGGGTGCTGGGGATCGGTGAGCGAAGATGTAGGGGAATCTGCACTGTTTGTGCCGCTACCCTCTGTTTACAAGTGTACATCATTGGTGGAGAAGCACATACATTGAACTTCTTCTGAACCTTTATTTTCCAGCACTTTTCCCTCTTTCTCCTATTTCCCTCCCTGTTTTCCAATTCTTTCCTCTCTCTCCTTCATCTTCAGATATCCATCATCTCCAAAGTGTGTAATGAGACTGGTGTAATCTACGTTCTGTCTCTCAGTCTCTAAATCCAGCTAATCACATGATTGCCATTGTCTTCAACGTTAAATTCCAACTGAATTTAAAAACAAAACAAAAAGCATATTTGTCAAAGATGTACTAGCAAAGACAAAAAAAAACAACCTCTTCCTGTGTCTTAAACCAAGATGGTCATCATTACTAGCTGCTGACAGATGTTCTAGTTCTATAAGATGCAATGTTCAGGTGTTATTTTTCTTTTTTTGTATTATCTTCTTTGCTCCCTTAAAGCGCCTATATCGAAGCTGGGGAGAAGATTATATGTTTCTCCATGTTCTTGTTTTTTTACAAGGAAGTAAAATCCAAGTAAAAGTAGATTATTGGATTAGTTTTCTATATATCTATATATATAAATATAATATGATTATTATTTTTGACTTACTGGTATTAGAACTATTATATGAAGATGCACATGCTATATATCAAATAATAAACAGACTTCTTTATGTAAAGGTGTATCACTTGTTCAGGTTTCATTTCAGTGTGCTGACTTTTCACCCTGCAGTCAAAGGTCACATTGGACAAGTTGTGAAGCCTCTAATAAGGTTAGAAAAAAAATCTATAAGTCACCTACAGCAACAATGACAAAAAAAGGATCAGATGGAAGTTGTTTCTCAGTTGTTTGAAATAATGCAGTAAAGAATAAGCCAATTTGTGTAATAAAAAAGATTTTAAAAAAGAAATACAGATTATGATAAAGTAAAGTAGCCAAATACTAGCAAAAACACATCCTTACCACCACGTCACATTGCTCCGTCTCACCCTGTCAGCTGGGGGACAATAGGGTCAAACTGGAAGGAGTTTCCTTTTAAGTCAGTGGAACTGTAACAGCCAGTTCCCCTTCCTCTGCACCCATCACCTTCCCTCACATCCTGACCAACAGGCTCATTCCAGTTGTGATATAACATCTGCTACACTACTAAGGATTTACGACACAAGTGTGTGTGTGTGTGTGTGTGTGTGTGTGTGTGTGTGTGTGTGTGTGTGTGTGTGTTTATGTTGTTCAAAGGATAAAGCTGAAGATATGTTACTGTCAACCAATCCCATGAAAAGACCAAAACCCACAACGTGTTTGTCCATCTCTTAAGTTTCGACACGACCCAGTCTGTGGCTACCTATTTATTCCCACTGAATATGTTAATCTTTGAAAACAGTTCACATATATATAGTTTCATTTAAAAAAAGGCATTATTATTTCCTGAAATAGCTGGGCATTGTAGTTTTTAGCAAACGTTATGAGACCGTCTCACGTTGTGAAAATTTACAGCAGCAGAACAGTGTTTGCAGGCAAAACTCAAACTAAACTACAGTGCCCATGTTTATTATAATAAAGGAACATGTCACCCAGTGTGGCTCACTGTTGTGTTTTTAATAATCTTTAAGTATTTTCAGTCCAGTTTTGAGTAGACGGTAGTTGTAAATGTCACAGATCTTAGGGAGGTCCAGCCCAGTTATTCTTGACGCTGTCCTAACTACCCTGTTCAGTGCAGCCTTATCATCCACTGAACAGTTACCCCACCATACAGTGATGGAGAAAGTAAGAGTGCTCTCTATCACAGTCCTGTAGAAGTGGAGCATTCCAGCCTTGGACACTTAAAATTTCCTGAGTTGTCTTAAAAAGAAAAGTCGCTGGTGAGCTTTTTTAACAATCTGGCTGACATTGGTGTTCCATTTAAGACTGGAGGATATGATGGTCCCAAGGAACCTGAACTTTTCCACCCAATCTACAGTTTTGTCCTTGATGGCCAGGGGCTGGAGCAACTTACTATTTTTTAAGATATATTAGGCTTTGGCGACGCAGTTACAGTAATACTTGATTTTTGATTGAGTTTGTTGATATTTATTGTTTATTTATTGAGTTATTGTTGGTTTTCGTCTTTTCATGAGATTTGTTGACAACAAGAAAAATATAAAACATTATCTGACTTCTCCTTTAATATTAGCATTGAAATAAGGCATCCAGTGATTATGGTTATGGTTCAGTATGGGTACGCCCCCAGGAAATGAATGAAAGTCAGTACAAGGTCATCACAAATACCAGTGTGTATTAGGTTGTCCACTGGGTTGAAGTATTACCAGTACACTCAGTACAAGTGAAAGCAAACTGAGGCTGATCTGGTTTGATCTGATTGCTCAGAGTGATTAGAGTTTACTTATTTGTCCCAGCAAATCTCTTTAATGAGGGTTTGTGCTGTGCTGGTATTAGATATCTTGGCACCGCTGCTACATATTGTCCTCCTATGGGAAGCCCTGTCGGGGCGTCTGGGGCATCTGGTGACTGATGGAACTGAGTGATCACCTTATCTGTAAAGCAGTAACTGTTGCAGTGCGAAGAAAAAAAAAACATTGAAGATTTATACATGTGTGTGATAAGAAGGACGTTACTTAGATGCAGAGGAAAGGGAAAACTATTTTTGGTGCTGCTGCTGTACATTATGTACAGTTTTATGAAAGAAAAACATAGAAGAAAAATGTTGGAATCCATGCATTATTATTTAGTAATTGTAATTGTGTAGTCCCTATGTGTGTTTTGACCCATCTGGATGTGATTACATGATATATTCCTGGGATGGGTTAAACTGTAAATTTTTGCAGCATATTATATTATATTTTTCTATGTACTTATTTGTTACTTAATTCCACATCTCTGTAGTCCATGTGTGTGTCTGTTTACATCTACATCCTCCTTTTATGTGCATGTGTGCATCTATAAAGGGGCGTGGAAGTAAATATGTGAGCATGTGCGTGTTTAAGTGCTGCTCAATATGCAGAGTCATGTGGGTGGTGTGTGCATTTCAGCCAGCCAGCAAGGGGCAGGTTGATTAAGACACACCCTCGCCTGCTTATCCAGGAAGACAAAGAGTGTGTGTGTTTCTATTGATCTGTGTGCATCTGTGCACATGTCACACTGCTTTTATGGTATTTATTGTACAGTAAGTGTGTTTATGTGTGTGAAAAGTGTGTCAGTGAACTGCAGTTTATGTGTGTGTGTGTGTGTGTATGCATGTGGGTAAGAGCATGCAGCGCCCCTGATCTGCTCTGCTGCATTGCAGCATGTCCTGCCCATCCCGAGGTCGCTGTCGTCCTCCGCCAGGGCTCTCTTCCAAGGTCTCAGCAGGTCAATCCTTCCCATCTGCATACCCAGCCGATGCAAGGGTAAATCTATAAACACCACACCAAATCTGTCGGCTGTTAGAGCAACGGGACACCAGTAAGAACCAGAGCCGGAGAAAACCATACTCAGGCTGCATGGTCACACTAATCTATCAACGTGGAGATCAGACATGTAATCTACCCTGATAACCGGTCGATCAACTGGGAAAACCTATCAACACAAGATGAACTGTTGCAGCACACACATTCTACATGCAAATGCATACAGCTGAAATCAGATATAGTGACACTTCCAGCTGGGAGCTGTAAATCTGGTGGAATTTACTGTCAGTCTGTGGAAGATGAGAACTTTTATGAGCCGTAAACAAGCATTTGGAGCCAAGGTTTTATGACCAAAAATATCCTATCCTTAATTCACCATGAAACAAGTATATCATTGCTCCATATGTTATTACTGACTGTGATAACATGTAAAGAAAATGGGAAAAAAATAATATTTAGTGCGTTAAAAAGCACAATCTACAAACAACAGACACACACCACAAGAATGTGTAAATGCGTGTGCGTGCAGTAAACACACGTGCACACACACACACCTTGGTAGATTGACTGTTATACTGTAAAGGACAAATCTTAGTTCAAGGGCAGAATCAAACTAATAAAATATTTTCTTCCGCTACCATGGATACAAGTAATTGGACAGTCTAAGCACAGAAGCCATGAGAGCTCCCAAACATAAAAAATGTTGTGGAAGAAAACCCCCAAAAGGTAACTTGATGCGCCCGCTTGTTTGTTACTGTAAACAGAACCATCTAAGAAGCCGTCATTGGAAACTGTTTGGAAAAGCGCAGGCACCTTAAAAAAAGAATACTTTCCAGGTGATTGGATGAACCATCTGTCTGTGGCAGTGTATCATGGGCTATGATTAGGATTAACTTCAACCAATTAGATCAACGAACGACCGAAGCCATCGGGGGAAGAGCGAAAACATCCTTTCCATCAAAAAAGCCTTCAGTGCTGTTCTTTGCTCTTCTTTCAATAAAGAAATACTATCTAGTTCTGATAGAACTGATGCTATTGCAGCATCTATGCTAACCTCTTTAGGAGCCGTTATTGTTTTTTTAAGGTACTGTCATGTCTCCATGTCGTCAAACACAAACACATTGGGGTTGTCGGGTATCGGGATTTCTAACTAAGCAGCACAGACTCCCTTAATATTTTCCATCTTCTCAACAATTTTCTCACTTATACATACAGGCTCACCACTCTAACAAAAGCTTTCTCAGAACTCGGTGTTCCTCTTTCCAAAGAGAAAACTTCTTTGCACATTCATAGAGTTTTATAGGAAACACCCTGACATTTAAGAGATAAGACAGTGTGTATCAACGTATCTCCTAGTAGACACATGCACCAAACGCCAGCTGCTAGCCCCCGAAATACTTCAATGCGTCAATCCCAGCAAAGATTAAAAACAGTTGCTACCATAAACAAATGCATTTGCCAGTTCAGTTAGTTAAAGTTAGTTAGTTTTTGCTATCACTGAAGAGAGTGAAAATGTTGGCATTGATAAAACAAAGAGAACCTTGGGATATGCTGTTTGTGACAGCTAACTGACTTGCCTTCTGACCATGTCTCTTGGCTTCAGAGAGCTGTTTGACAAAGAGTGGCTTGTTGTACAAATACTCTGCCTCAGCTCATCTGCCAGGATGTTTGGGGTTTTTATTACATTCACGCAGCAGGAGGATTTCAATGGGGCTATCAATGATTTATCATCTAGATACAAGGGAAACAAACAAATAGATCCTCCCTATGATTTACAGTAACACAGCAAGGTATCAATTTCCCCTCATATGAAAAAAAAACTGGTTTATTTATGTAAATGTGTAGCATCCCAGTGAGTTTACCCTGATGTAAAAGACAGCCAGACCAGCAGGAAAGAGGGGGGGACACCTATATCTTATGATAATCTCCCTGCACTCTGACAGTTGATTATCTGGAGGCAGGAAGAAATAAGGAGCATCTTAAGCAACACTGATTTGAATAAACGCACACGTGCATGAGATCTGGACGGGCATTGTATTGTTTTCCACATCTGTGGCTCACAAAAGCTCTCTCAGTACAAACACTTTTGTAAAGTGATAAATGTCTTCGCAGTGCTGCGTCTGCATATGAAGTGAGGAAACAATGTGCCTCATCTGCATTCTGTAGGTGATCAGAAACACATAGCTCTTTTGTGGTCACAGCCTGGTAGTCTCACAATGAAGCGTGTTTAACTTCTCACCCCATGTAGGTCACTACCAAATCACATCGATGCTACAGTACATGCGTCTTAGACTCGTTTGCTAATGACCCATCTCTAGTACAATAGGAGTTAATTACATCCTCTAATGACTTCACACACTAAGGCTAATGGCCAACAGAGATAACAGACGTCTCATTACTCATCCAATATCTTGGTGGGAATGGAGGACATATTAAACAAACTTCATTGTGAGGACACTTACATAGGTCCTGCTAAAAAGGGACACTATGTGTTTACATCTGTCATGTAGCGCTGGTGCCATTTAAACACACACATTTCACTAGAGAGGTAACTGCGCTTTTTAATAATGTGACCTGTACTGCAACAAGGTTGCATTGTAAGACAATCAAGCATTTATCATGGAGAGTCAGCAATTTTTTAAAATCCATATTCAAGGTAATAATCTATGAATAGAATATTTTCTATGCATGTTGGGTAGTTTTTCGTGACAAGCTTTGTATTCTACAATGATAATGTATTATAAAAAGATATACAATATTCAGCTCCTCCATGCAAAGCATTCTGTAGTTTGGGGTGCTCTGTAAGGTTTATCCATCTTGCAGTGTACCTAAACAACACATTTCTACAGCAGTAATTAAGGTCTGCACCCATGTGGCACATTCAGACTGACTGTGAAGAATTGCCCTGGACCTTCCATATGTCTTACACTAAGTGTACAATTTAGGCAGCGCTTGAGGGGGCCAAACTGCAGGAAGTAAAACTACTGTCTGACGGTCAATAAAACCATCCAACCAATAAAGCATACTGAGGCAATGAGGCAGTACACTAACTTGTGTAATGGGCTTTGGTGATTCGATATGCTGACTGATTGACAGATGAGGTGACTGATGGATTTGCCAAGACTCCACGCCATGAAAGCATTCATTCTATTTGCAGTCGCAATCTGTGTGTAATTAGCATCTGATTTACCAAAGTTAGCAGCTAATTATACAATCAGGGACTGGTACTGCCTGCTTTCTATGTTCATTCTGCCAGTGAACGAGAGCTTAAAAAGTGCAGTTCAGTGGTGGAATTTGTGTGAAAACTGCTTCTTTCTTCCACTTTCCCCTGATACTTTCTGTAAAATAAAAGTTAACAAAATGTTCTCTTTCAAACCAATATACCTGCACAATCTGTATCATGCTTTTTGGAGGTAGGGAATTTCCCACACAAAATTGAGTGAACCTTCATAGATTTTCTTTAAGCAGACAATAATTATGTATTCTGAAATCTACATTTTTTTTTCTTTTTTCTTATCTGTGTTGTTCCAGTCATTGTTGCCATTTTCTGGCATTGTTTCTGAATTCTTTCTCCCTTCATTCCTTGTTTCTTTCTGGGTTTTTTTCTGTCTCCTGAGTGGATGAGCAGAGTCAGAAATAGGAAGTCAGAAGTGAGATTTTAGCATTAACACAATGCTGATATGCAGTGACAGCAGTGTAGACAGGCAGAGGTAGGAGCTGAACTCAGAGAGAGACCCAGGACTGGCTCATCGAGACAGGGGTGAGAACAAGTGATAAGACCCTTACACCAACCTCTCACATGAAACTGCCTAGACTTCTGTGACTACTTGTCCACATCCTTACTACTCTTACTTCTCTTTGTTTTCAGTTTAGCTTTGGAGTTAGCTATGTAGTCAAGTATCACAATTTTTTTTTTGTCTGTGTGTCTATCATTTTTCATTAATTTTCATTAACAGAATAAGTGGATATTACACACTTAAATATAATTACTCTGTATATTAGCTAATGTAGTCTATATACACAACCTGCCACTTCCAGGATTGCTCCGTTGCCGCCAGAAATTCTGCTGTATGTCCTTCTTTTCAGCCAGATGTCCGACACCTTACGCTTTCTTTGTGTTGGAATTTTAAACTCCGGTCGATTTATGAGGACTATGGTTAACTGCTCCTAAGATCTCTGCAGGGTAAATTGAGATAGCTATCTAGACTGTCTGTCCAATCTGAGTTTTCTGTTGCACGACTAAAACCTTTGAACGTGTTCAACCAAAACAAGATCATTCCAGAGGCTATTTCGCAGCGGCACTGGTATGCCCATGGCGATTCTGCTTGGTTTAAATAAATTCCAATAAACCAGAGCACATTTTTCTCCTATTCTGGAATGCTCTGTGGATTAGCCAGACCAGTGGTTCCCAACCTGGGGTCCGGGCACCCCTCAGGTGGGCGGCAAAGATTACAGGCTGTGCGCGAGTCTTTATCTGGTTTGAGGTTGAGGTTAAAAAAGATTTTCTTAGACATAAGTGTGTGTGTGTGTGTGGGGGGGGGCTAACCACTGAGCTAGACCCTCCTCACAGTGCTGTGGAGGAAGGTCTGACAATGCGAGACTATAGCTAATGTAACTGTGCTAATAGGCAAATACATGCTGTGTAGACACATGAAAGAAAAGCTGTTGGTCTGCATGTATTGCTTTGTCTTTTCTCCTACTATTTCCAGTGCCAGTAGTGTTTGTTGATGATGCATACAACATGGACCAGGGCAAATAAAAGTTATCTCTTAATTTGCAGTAAGACTGGACAAATGAGCAATTTTGTGATCTTGGGAAGCCATTTCGATCGCAAACCCATTTGCTACCTTTAGTTACTGTTTATAACACATAGTGACAGAGCTAAGAGTAATTTGGACTCACATTCAGCTGATGTGATAATATGTCAGTGTTGGATTTACAGAGAGGCCAAATTTAGATGTAATTACATACATGTAATTACTTCGGGGCAAAATGTACACCATTTGCTGGATAATAATTACCAAGTGTTGCAGTTACGTGTTGCAGTGTATCTTAACATAAGGGCAGAATCCAGACCTGTGAGCAGTTTGAAATCTCCACTCCAGCTGATGTCCATGTCTATAGAATCTGAGAGAAAACTGAGGCACCACAGGAACAGTGCCTTTGGTTAATGATTTGCTGCTTAATCACCTGCTGATCTTTCAGACGTTGTAGCAAAATCAGCAAATGTGAATTTCTAATGTCTGACATTATGGCTTTCAATCTGTCTCTGTCAAAGATCAAATTAATAGAAGACTGTCCCTACCAGAGCTATGATGCCAGCAATAAGCCAACAAACCCAGCCGCACATACACACACAATGTAATTACCATTTGACCCGAACAAGAACATTGGACAACCAAGCTGCAGCTCGATGTGTCCGGCTTTCACTTTTACAAGAAAGACAGATGCTTTGGTTGGCTTTTGATAATAGTAGCTGTCACTCTGACTAATGATCAGCTTAAATGATCTCTTACAATTTGAATATCAGGAATTCAGCATGTGATGGGTGAGTAACACAATATGATGTCAGCATAACGTTTCCATGGTGTGCCATTGTGTATGGTTAGCCAAGTTTAATCTTCCGCACAAAGGGAATCTATAGACAAAATGCTAAAACCAATGGGGTACCATTTTAGCACCTCTTCTCACAATGATCAGGCACAAGGGTACACTCATGACACACACAGACACACAAACGCACAAAGCAAGAAGATGAGGGTGAGAAATAAAGAGCCTTCTTAGATCGTTTCACTATATTAGTTTAGCTACGGGGCTTGAACTAAAGGATGAGATGACTCCTTCGGGATATTTTTGATGACTTTGTCCCCTCCTGTTTCTTACCGCATTGACATTCCAAGTCCCCTTTTCTGTGGTTTTATTATCACTTTAAAAATAGCTGAGCCCCAACAACCATCTGCAGAAGCAGACTGCTGCCATACTGTTTGACAAAGAAGATGTATTTTCAAGAGCAAAGGATTAGACATCTATACATTTAACAGATATATCATTTTTTAGATGATAATTAAAACATGAATGAAATAGTAAAATTCTTTTATAAAATCTGCAAAATTGTGTTTTCACAGATCTGCAATGGATTATGAGCTGAGTCTGTCCACACAAGGAATCAAAGGGTCTTAACAAAGTGATTGTGAATCACCTCACGCTGGCATTAGCTCATGCTAATGTTTGCCAGTTTGAGGTGGGAGGGTAAAAGGACAAGTTGAGATTCCTTCTGAGATATTTGGAATGATAAAAGATGCTCTGAAGTTGGATTAGAATATGCTGATACGAGAGTGCACTCCCCACCCAGCATACACACACAAATACAATAATCTGTTAATCTGCATGCATGCCAATATGCCATTAGTGTCGTTTGAAATGAGAGGGAATACAGTAGGTATCATTCCTATGAGACCATCAGCCCGGCAAAGGCTTTAGAAAGATTTGTTTGGGCTTATCCTTCTGATTATGGAGAGAATCTGAGACAGAGAAGGAAAGAGAGTTGGAGTGAATGAATAGTGGCCACGAAGGAGACTCAAAGAGACTGAATGAGCTAGAGTTTGGATGAGATAAAATGAGTGGGCCATGGTGAGACACTGCAACACAACGCTGCAGAAGAAGCGTTGAATAATAAAGGAGAAAAAAGTTATTTACTTATTTTAGTGTAGTGCAATTGTCACAAGCTGCTAATTCTATTGCTCCAACTTCTGGCCTGACACTTTAAACGATCTAGAGAATAATCTTGAGAAATCTGCTAGCATCAAACAAAACAATCTGCTATGCAAAGATATCTTGATTTATTAAAACTAGCGTACCACGACTAAGAGTCTGCAGTGTGCTAGCTGCTCTGAGGCTGTACTGAGAAACAGCACTGGAGAGTACACAATGGATGAAGATGAAGGAAAGTAATTAATGCCTTTCTTCAATCCAGCTCCATTCTAGTCCATTCTAGTCATGTCTGATAATGAGAGGCTACTTTAAAGAGCCAACGCTGGGAGGAAACATCGTGGAGTGTACAGGAAAACACCTTGGATGAGATAGAGGTGTGAAACAGTGGATGACGTGTGAAGAGCTTTGGGACAAGAATCAGAGAGCCAGAGACAGGCTGGAACAGCCGTCCTGCTGCCCAGCAGGCCTTGGCCTCATTAGAATCAGCAGCAGTTTGGTTCTGAGTGTGTGTGTGTGTGTGTGTGTGTGTGTGTGTGTGTGTGTGTGTGTGTGTGTGTGTGTGTGTGTGTGTGTGTGTGTGTGTGTGTGTGTGTGTGTGTGTGCTTATGTGTGTTCGCTTGCACTAGCTGGGAGGCCCAGTGGGCAGGAGCAGATGCTCCATCCTCACACTCAAACTCCCCCAATAGAGTGTGTTGTCTCTGACTGAGTTAGGCTTTTTGCTTGCCTCGTCTCTTTCTGTGTTTTCCTTACACTTGTCCTTTCAACCTCTGATACTGATATATATATATATATATATATATATATATATATATATATATATATATATATATATATATATATATAACTGTAGATTCTCTTATTATTCTTTCTATAGTACTCTATAGTATTTAGATCATCCTTCCTGTCTGAACAATGGTAACCACCATTGTAGTACAAATAAACATGAAGGACATGTGGCTGTATGCAGTGTACTTAATAAACTAGAGACTACTGGTGTGTGTTTTCACTGTAACAATCTAAAGCGGAATAGAGAAAGTGTATCGCTGTCCTCATCTAGATTATATTCCCCACTTTCTTGCACTTTATTTCAAAAACACAATTCCATGCTATGCTATTCATCTGTCTTTCCCCTGGATCCTCACAGCAGAGAGTTATGCACTGACCCATGATAATATGGCCGTGCTCCCAAGCAGAGCCATACTGTGATGATCCTTATATGAGTGGCGCTGACATCCCAGCGACCTGATTGGCTCAACGTGTGTGGTCATGCAGTTGACAAGAGACAAGGTGCTATTTTTAAAAGTTCATGCATTCAGTCACTGTAAAGCTGATGTGTACAGAAGTGTTTGGACATTTCATTTCTATTGCTTTCTTCTTTCCTTCAGATAAGAGCTTGACTGTTTTCTTGATCTGCTTCTGCTGGAATTTCAGTGTTACTATTAAGGTTTTTTATAGTCCTGCGTAGAATCGATGGCGCAGGGTCCGGCGTAGACGCAGAAACCTCTGCGTCTATGCCGGACCCTACGCCGTAGCTTGACGTGCACCTCTCAAAAAATGTAACTACGCGTCACAGCGACGCACGTCGCAGTGACGCACATGGCTCGGCCGTGGCTTGGTAGCATTGCATTTCCCCCGACTCATTTCCTGGTTCTCCTTCACCATAAACAACATGAAATCAAGGAGAGGGTTAACTTTTCCTGCTCCAGGTTTCCCACCATGGTCAGAAAGAACACGGGAGACACTTTGTTTCTCTCACTATGACTCTAGAGTCGCTACTCGCTCCGAAGCTAATCGCTGTCACTCTCTCACTTCCTCCTTGCTCTAAAACACACTCCCCACGCACAAACACCAGCACACAAGTATAAACATCAGGCCACTTACGTAGGCTACGGTGAAAGCTCTGTGTGGAGCCTCCGCACAACCATAAAAACCCCTTTAGTACAAAGACAACACTTCCTGCAGCTGTTTAACAGTAAAAGTCTTGCTCTGGCAAACCATGAGACTACTGGCATGGCTCTTCGTCAGTCTGTAGGTTCCCCACTTTGCTACAGACTGAAATATATATAAATTATGTGATGAACTGCCATGGACTTTTATAAAGACATCCATGGGGCCCTAGAGGAGGAATCCTAATGACTTTGGTGATCCCCCGACTTTACTTCTACCACCATCAGGTTTTACAGTGATACTGTATATCTCAGCATCTACTTCAATTGCCCATTTTTTTGTTTTTTTTACAGAAATTCATGGTTCCCAAATTATTTTTGTCATTTGTTTTCACTTATCCTGTGCATGTACAAAATAAAACCAAAGGAGGTGTGTCACAAGTGCATACAGTGAGTGGTGCATTGTTGGCAAACAGCAAACCTCTATCTCCTATCTGATCAAAGTAAGACCAATCCCCATGCCATCCCTGTAATATGAAAACGTGTATGCCTGCATCATAGGGCTCTGATCACAGTTGCTCACAGTATGGCACCTAGCTGTTAGGCAGCTGTCTTGACAACAACAATGCCCCTGAGTGAGACATGTGCTTGAAAATAAAGTTTGTCGGGCAACATGGTTTCAAGGTTTTTTTTGCTAGTTGAAACTTCTATTTATTCCTGTGGGTGTCATGTTGATTGACATTAAGCACAGAGTGACATGATGTTGACACTGATAACACCCAAGTGATGCAACTATGCAATTAACAATAAAACCGGGGCAAAACTGAGGCAAGACTATGAAACTGGCGAAAGTTGATCATCTCACAGTTTCCACAAAAAAATAATGCCAGCATTTGAAAATATGAAATTAAACACTGATAGTAAGGAATACTAGTCTGGCTATCACCAGATCAAGCTCAATCTTTTAAGATTGAGCATTAGTCTGGGGAGTCTGCTCTGTATTTTCTCTGCACAAGAGGCGTGATCAATGGGCATAGTTCAAATGACTGTACGCAATTGGATAGTCCTTCAACCAATCAAACCAAAGATCCGGGTGACGTAGCAGCGACAGCGGCATCAACGGGTTGCTGCGCTTCAGTGGCCGCCATGTTGAATGTAAACAAAAAGCTGCTTGCCGTCGCTTCTCTATTGTCATCGTGTTATTAAACCCGCCAATAGCGCGCCAGGTGGATGAGCCAGTTTGTGATTGGTCCCCGCAGATTTGTAACAGAAGCAAGATAGAAAAATGTACAGGTTTCTAGACTGAGCTGCAGGGTGAAATCAAATTGCCAGCAGATCGGGCTGAGTTTACCCAGTCTAAAGGAATACAATTACTAAATATGATCATCGCAACCTTAAAGACAGTCTTATCTTTAAAGAGACATTTGATTAAGCAAGGAAGATTTCAAAACAAACATGAGGGAATGACTTGTATCCCTAGATATGAGCCTCATCTGTCTTTGCACATTATTCAGTCAATATTTAATGGTACAAGGTGGCACACATGCAAATACACACTGCATACAGTACAGGCCCCGCCCCAGATCCTTCATTATGTCTGCTGTCCATGAAGCTTTATCATTTTGTTTGAGCAGTGTTGTCAACAACCCAGTCTAAATGGCATTTTCCAGG
Source organism: Gymnocephalus cernua (assembly GCA_023631565.1). Lineage (NCBI taxonomy): Eukaryota > Metazoa > Chordata > Actinopteri > Perciformes > Percidae > Gymnocephalus > Gymnocephalus cernua. The sequence continues at coordinate 32,624,773 of CM042427.1, read as the reverse complement.
ACCCATTTGGCTCGACAGCGATTAAAGACCCTGCCACCCTGATGGGCGACAGCAGCAGGAGGAGAAGGAGGTACATGTCAGAGAGGAGGCCCAGTGATGGAATGACTCGGCCTGGGCAGAAATCTTAACTCGGTTGGGGTAAATGGAGACAGTAGCAAGAGGAGGACCGCTGAACCTCGACACCACTAAATATCGGATGGAGGCTGTTTACGGACCTGTCAGAGGGCAGTATTGATTTCCCCTTGTGTCCAGTCTAAAGAGGTAAACAAGAGAATATGACTAACATACAGTGCCATGCCTACAAGTGCTTGTGAATCACTGAGTGCGGGCAAAGTACATTGTTCCTTCACCTGGAAAAAATGGTGGAGCTGTAACTCATGTGGATGACACTTTTATTTCCTATGACAGCTGTTTTATTGGGATTGTGTCTGTGCCACCATCTTCAGCAGCTTTCCACTGAACATGTTTCAAATGAGGATGTAGTCGTATTTGATAAGCATTAGCGAGGAACCGATTGGAAAGAGCAGCATTGGAAACCATGATGTGACCTTCACCTCAGGGGTCAATGGGCAAAGGTCACATCATGTCATCATAACAGCATATACTTTAGACAGTGATAGAGCACAGCATTTAGGGCTTTAGATCATGAAGTGTATCCAGCATACATAAATCAACCTTGAAAAGGTGAGAACAGGCATTTGTGAAAATAATTTGTAAGAGCATCATCTTTTTGTGTCTTCAATATTACTGGGTTGGAACATGTCACTATTTGAAATTGTCAGGGGGAAACAGCTACCCTGGCTCTGTTTACAGGTCAAAAATATGCCTACACTTGTCTGTTCAATCCCACAATGGTGCTAGCTGCCTGGGAACTGGCGTGACGACACCAGGCCAACATGTTCTCACTCCCATCGCATCAAAAAGCGACGCTTGGTCAGGTGCCTTTGGCGTTTGTTGTTGACGCAAAAGTCTTGTTTAGCGTCATATTTAGACAAGCTTGGTTGGGACTATTGGTGTCACTTTGCTCCGCGTCCCGTACAGATGCTAAAGGGTGATTTTTGCCTCTGTATCTGACGCTGAGAGCCACTGACCAAGCGTCAGTATTTTACCAGGCTGTTGTTCATCATTAGTTACAGCACCCTAAAACCACAAATTGACTTTAGAAGAATAATATAGTTAGATAGTTAGTTAGTCAGCTTTAGAGGTGCTGGTGAACATTTTATTTTAATTTTTTAATTTTAACTTTGGACAGAGCCAAGCTAGCTCTAATATGACTGAATACAATTATTGTCAGTATTTGATCCTGCTGCCTTTCACAGTGGCTACTTACAGATTATTTATTATATTCCTCAGAATGTGGATTTTTCGAAGTAAACAGGACCCAAAAACTCCATCATCCATGTCACTTCTGCTATTGTTCTTTACAGCTACAGCTAAAGTAAAACACAAACAGCAGTCTGGTATATTTGTGTAGAAAATATAGTGAAGGAAAGTGATTGCTAACAAAGCCTCAGATCCCATATGAACGTAATGTTTGAATATAAACTTTAAGCCTAAGAATATACAGAGTGCATTTCTTGCAGGATGGTGCCTGCCTGTTTCTCCTCAGAGAGCCAAGTCTGGAGGGTCTGAGAAAACAGGCCAATCGGCTCTTAAAATGGCCACCGGGGTCTGAGATTTATCACACCACCTGCACACTAGTAAAAAGGGATCATTTGCTCCCCTTCCTACATACATAATCTGCTGTCTCGTTCCAGGGGGCATAACATTTATCGTGGCACACTTTCAGCCTCTTCATCCTTCCCCCTTATACCCAGACATGGTGTTGTGTAGTAACAAGGACATTTATTGCTCAGTTTTATGCATCAGTATAGATGTCTTGTCGGGCAGGAGTCACAGCGATGGATAAGCGCATAGTGTCAGTTATGGTTAGCAGAGTTGCATAAATGGGCACAGGTCATCTACATGTGCTGACCTGAGGGCAAAACCATACAGGGGAGGTAAATCAGAAAACATGCTTTAGTTCGGAGGCTCCAAAACACAAAACGTATCAAGCAACTGCTCTGTCTGTGGAACAAATGGCAGCAGACAGGCTGTCCTAAAAGAACACAGAACATATCACAATAGCAATTCTGCAGGTTCAGAAAACCAGCTGTCTGTTCACGTTTGTCCATACGTCCCCTTTAGTGTCTATGACACAAGGGTGGACTTTTGTAAATGAGGCCCTTGCCGCGGTGTTTTGCAGTAATGCTGATATTCAGCAACACTTCGGTTGAAGCGTGTCAGCCTTAGTTTAACTCACACAATATCCTGGAGGACTTTGCTCGAGGATGTAACAATTGCTGTGCAGCTGAAGACGAGAGAGCTCTCCAGCTGCAGCCGCACTGATAGTCCTTTAAATAGAAGTACTTGTAGGGTTGTTTTAAACCCTACCCACAAAAGTGGGCCTTGACATGGTGTTGAGTATGAGAACACACACACACACACACACACACACACACACACACACACACACACACACACACACACACACACACACACACACACACACACACACACACACACACACACACACTTCTCCATTTTCAAACACACCCTCAAATCAATATCCTGATTGAATTTGGTTCTCCCCTTCTTGCTCCCCAGGGGTTCTGTTGATTGGGCTTGGCAAACACAATGTGGTGTGTGTGTGTGTGTGTGTGTGTGTGTGTGTGTGTGTGTGTGTGTGTGTGTGTGTGCGTGCGTGTGTGTGTGTGCGTGTGTGTGCGTGCGTGTGTGTGTGTGTGTGTGAGAGAGTCATAGTATAAATGTGTGTATTTCCTTCATTGTGCACACAGCAAAGTAGTGACTCTGATTTGCATTCTGAGAGGCCCTCCAGTCCCCGGAGCAAAATCAAGACAAACGTTCTCCATCCATCCTTGTTTCCCGCAAGGTCCAAAACTGGTCGCTCGGCCCCGTCAGTAACAGTCAGCAGAGGAAATCGCCTACAGGTGATGTATCCAATTAGTCTGGTAATTTATTGCGATTCAGAATGACTGTGAGTCAATGGATGACTAGTTGGCTGTGTATCAACTCTGCCCTCTCCAAAACTCTCACGCTGAGGAGTGAACTTTTTTGTCACAGTGTTTGGAAATCATCGTGAAACAAGTTAAAAGGCATATGGCAACAGGCAACAGGAATCACTTCACTTAGTGGCAGATTTTTCCAGTTAATCTAGGAGAAAATGTGGCTGTAGTAGGCATTACATATGACAAGCACATGTTTGTCCTCTTTTATTATAAATATGACTTTTGGTAGTGATTTTTTTTAGAAGCCACTTTTACATGCTTTTCAAACAAATATCTGAAAAATCTGCAGTGCATCTCAAGATGGGTCCGTTGCTATAGCCACAACAATGAGTTCAATTTAGGGACTGAATATTTTGAATAGCTTATAACTGTCATTATCCTTTGTCAGTCCCTCTGCCTGTCTAATGCAACAGCTTTACAGTAACACCAACAGAGAGAGAGATACAAATTAGCAGATGAGAGAAAAAGAGAGGAATTTTGTGGCACTCCCTCTTCCCTCTCTATGACTTTGCACTTTTCTCCTTATTAATGGAGGCAGACCTGCCAGCGTCTTGCCGGGGACATCAGCAGCAGCAGCAGCAACAGCACAAAACTGTGGCCAGAATCTCTAATGAGATGTCTAGAGAGATAATTGATGACAATTTAGAATTTGCTAGCTATTATACAGGCCTTAAACACTTTGGTTTAATGAGAATTAAAGATTCAAAAGCAATGCATTTTATATTAATCAGGCAAACAACCCATGAGAGAGGAAGAGGGGAGTGGGGAAGAAAGACAGAGGGGGCAGTCATGTGTCTAACATCAGCAGGCAGGAATGAAAAGAAACCACAGCAGATGATGTTTATGGATAAACTGTGTCCTTTTTTAAATATTGTACGCATGCTGCTGCATCAGATTGGTCTTTAATGCAATGTTAATGTGTAATCATACCATTTAGTGTTGAAATTTCTCCCATTCTACCTGCAAGTCATATGTTTTGAAACTGATATTTGTGTTTATACATTATAAAATCAGATTTGTATTTCTTTACAGATTGATTTATATTAATTGTATAAAAAAATCTTTTCTGTTTGCACCTAATATCTGGAGATAAACACCTGGCAACCTATTCACCTTATATTTCAGTGCACAACACACTCTAAGTATGCTGTATGACATCAGGATATCACTCATTTCAGTTTAATCTGATGTTATCCAACTAATATTATCTAACTATGACAATAATACACAAAAACAGAATATCACCTATTTCTATTTAAATTGTAATTTACTGTATTTGTTGACTGAAGCACAGTGTGGCTGCATGATGGCTATATGAATGAGGAACACAATGTCCTGCTGACAGCCCTCAGGCAGACTGGGAATGTCAAATCAACCATAACCAAACTGTCACCACGGGGAGTCAAAGATGGAGGAGGGATGGTGTGGAGGAAGCACAGAGGAGGAGGAAGATAAGAAAGGGAGGATGCCACAACAATCAGCGCCCTGCAGACAGAGGCATGCAGCGCCTCTCTGTAGGGGGTGTGGTGATGACATCAGCGAAGCAGCAGGAACAGCCCCCCCAACTCTCGAGCTAGCCTCCTGTGCAGTGAGACACGTGTGAGTGTACTGTAACTTACTCAGAAAAACGTTGTTATCTCACATAAGCCACATCAATACACAATGCTTTACCTTGAACCATCAACGCAGACACAACAATTAGCATTTGGTTGTTTATACTGAAACTCCAGTCACTTTGTTGAGATAAATAAGCTTACCCGGACAAGTTGACTCAAAAAATGTAAGGCAACCGAAAAAAAAAAGTATATATATAGAGTAACCAATTTGAGTGAAATTGACTTGAATGCTAACAGATAAGTTCAATATACTAAAAGACTAATTATTTTACTTAAAGGTTCATCAAAATCGTATGGAAGGGAAGAAATTAACCAATAAATTTAAATGTTCCAATGTATTATATTTTTTACAAAGAATTGCAAGGTAACGTAACACTTTAAAATTGCAGCAATTAAAAAAAAAAAAATTCCACTGCATCTTCACAAGCAACTGTAAAAACAGAACAGAAGAAATCTTAGCTCCACTGCAAAACAATCATCAATCTCTGCTTACAACTTAATGACCTCATCGTTTGAAAAGTTTGCTATGAAAAAGTTACTGCGATAAATGCAACAAATCACTCATGTACAACCTTAAAGGTCCCATGGCATGAAAATGTCACTTTATGAGGTTTTTTAACATTAATATGAGTTCCCCCAGCCTACATATGGTCCCCAATTGGCTTGAAATGGTGATAGGTGTAAACCGAGCCCTGGGTATCCTGCTCTGTCTTTGAGAAAAAGTAAGCTCAGATGAGTCGTTCTGTAATCTTGCTTGTTATGAGGTCATAACAAGCAAGGTTACCCCCCCTTTCTCTGCTTTGCCCGCCCAGAGAATTTGGCCAACCCATGAGAGAGAGACATCATGGCTTTCAAATGAGCAACGTGGCAGTTGGTCAAGGAAACACCCCCACCCTCCACCTTGTCCCCCCCCTCTCCTCCTCAATAGCTACAGACACAGAAATGGCACGTTCTGAGTAAAGCTCATTGTAGGACTGGCTCTAGTGGCTGTAATTCTGCACCAAGGCTGAATTTCGGGAAAGAGACTTCAGATATAGTATTAGGGGACCACTGAGGTCTACATAAAAGCATCCAAAGAGCACCATGGCATGGGACCTTTAACATTTTGAAACGGTATCTTATCGAAAAGATCCTTATCCTTTGTGACCAAGTCAAGCCAAAACCAAGCATGGCCCACCGGCCGGAGCAAACATTGTCATTTTACAGTAAAAAATGTTTCTGAAAACATCTGAGGTGAGAAATATGCAATGCAGTAACATCCTCTTTATTCATATTTGATCAGCGCTGCCTAGTTTGACAGTTTGACCGCAATTCACGAGCATTCGTTGACCCTGCGAGCACCAGGAGGAGTCAGAGGAACATGATTTGCTTAACAGATAATTTGATTTGTGTGCTACTGCCACAAAGTTACAAAGTGCAGCTTTAAAGTCTGCAGTAAAATACAATATATGCCTGACCATTTAACTCAACATTTTAAGATGCAATGACTAGATTTTCTTGTTTCATTTAATGTTTTTTATTATTTATTTAAAATGTCAAATAAAATGAAGTCTGCAGCAACTAGTAACTATACTTGTAGAGATATTGATCTTTTTCCACAGAGATCTGTGACATATAATGTAACCATAGAGACCTGTGACGTTCTCTGCAACCTTTGTTTGGACAGATAAGCCAGGCTCTTTTGTACCCATGAAAAGCATTTCCAACCAAGTTCCTGTTCTAAAAGAAGCCTAAATTACTCTTGTGACCTGCCTGAGCCCACTTTGATAGATAATTCCCTTTACGTAATCATCTTAACATGATTAATAGACTGTGAGAGCCGTCTAAGAGGTGACTTTTGTTAACCTTTTATGGGTATTTCCCTCTAGAGGAGCTATAAGAGGCTTGGCTATTGTCTGTTTCACCATCAGGGCCAACACAGTCTGCCAGAGTTGATATACTTCTATGACGTACTGCCTCTCTCAAAGGGAGAGGGAAATGAAGTCCATAAACTCAAACATATTTCCAAGTAAGCACACACACAAGAGAGCATAGATAGTTTATTGTCCTCAAGAGGAAGTTTTTTTTTGCCACATGCAGGTTCATGTTCACATAAAAGTGTTTTCCAGAGACATATGACACATTATCCACCTACTAAAAGGACATTTCACAAAACACAAGCATTTTTGATGACACAAACACGATAGCTTCGTTAGGGTGGAGGCGACGGACAAACACCCAAAACACAAGAGAGAAGTATATTAATGCACATGAAATACAGCAAACATCAATATAGGCAGAGGCAGGTGCACGACAAGGCACATGCACAACCCTCCCTACCTGTGCACATGCAAACACATGCACAGAGCGGGCTGTGACAGCAGCAGATATCCAGCAACAGTGCAAGGCTGGATCTACCGCAGAGGCCATTTGACACCTCCTCTATGGAGATTCAGACGCAGTGCTCTGGCAGCATACTGAAACACTAGCTCCGACTGCCTGGACTACATGCATTTCAACATTTTACCATTTGTTCTGAATGCTTGACCTGAAAGCCACCCTGACATCTTCCTTTATGTCTTTCTTTCATCAAAATTCACCTGTGCCAATTTTTTTTCTCACCGTATAGCACTGTGTAGTTTCTTTTCAACATGTGAACTTGGACAAAGTTTACAGCTCGTCATTTGACGTCTGACAAGATACAAGCTCTGCTATCAGACAAGCTTATGCTATTGTTATAATGAGTTTGGCATTATGGCATTATAGAGTCTAATGTGTCATTCGGCATCACAACACTCATTTCACGTTATAAGGCATTTCTGGAGCAAAGTTTCACCCTTAATGTCATCCTTCCCAGCATGGCCAGAAGGAGAGTTTTTTGTGTTGCACACAGACAGTAACTGACTGCACATCTTATAATGTTGGGCACGACTGGACATGATGCATACTGGAGTACGGAATAAGAGATGGCACCTCCTTTGTTTGAAGAAGAGGGTCTTCTATGCAACACATTCTTCTTCCTTGTCAAAACACGGCGTCTACATTACCCACAATGCAACTTGTCTGCCGACAGTTTGGTCTGAGATTTGGGTGTGTTATGCTAGTAGTCTGAAGCAGAGATGATGCCTTCACTGTAACTGTAATATAGATTACAGTAAAATGTGATTTTAATTTGAAATGACAGAATGTTCAAACAATGTTTTCTAGACAGAAAAATATTCCACAGGCGAGTGGGTAGCTCACCTGGTAGAGCAGGCGCCCATATATAGAGGTTTACTCCTCGACGCAGCGGCCGCGGGTTCACCTCCGCCCTTCGGGTCTTTGCTGCATGTCATTCCCCCTCTCTCTCCCCTTTCATATCTTCAGCTGTCCTATATGAATAAAGGCCTAAAATGCCCAAAAGATTATTGTAGAAAGAAAAGAAAAATATTATACAATTTTTAGAAGCACTTGCTATTCTGTTATACTATAAAACAAACCCTCTTTACAGACATTACATCATGTCAAACACAAAACGATTGTGATGACTGTCGCTCCACAGCAGCAGGAAGGTTCAACATTTTGTTGACAGACTGTAGTGACCTCACAAACTGAGCTGTTGAAGCGCTTCACAATTCAAACAAACAGCTGACAAACAGAGATTTGTTGTTGTCATGAGCTCACACGCGTGCGTGATCACCAATACACTCAAAGATAATTTGGGACCAAGCTTTCACTCTGTCAATATGGTGACATGTCCACCAAACACCTACACATACATCCACACACACACGCGCGCACACACACACACACACACACACACACACACACACACACACACACACACACACACACACACACACACACACACACACACACACACACACACACACACACACACACACATGCACACACACAGATGAGACATACCAAAACAGTGCTGCCATCCACATGTCCACACCCACATGCACGACAGAGTGAAACAACATGATGCAGCCCTGCTAATCCGACTGGTCATCCTCTGGGGTAAGGGCTGATACACATCTCCAGCTTCCTGACAGTGATTGCCCTCATGTGTTGTTATGCAGCTGACAACCCCCCCCCCCCCCCCCCCCCCCACACACACACACACACACACACAAACAACAGACAGTTTGGCTGACAAGTCACCGGACAGACAGTCTGACATTGTCCAGCCTACTTTTACACCTGCCTCTACAGTTTTTTTTCTGTCCCTGCCTGTCTGCTTGGCTTCCTCGTGTGTTTGGATAGCTGCCTTGCACACAATTCAACCCCTAATTGTCTGGCTGGCTGGCTTACCTCTCTGTCTCACTAAAAGAGGTTATAGAAACAATCTTGGCTAAACTCTTTTTAACTCTGTTGCTCTTGCTGGCTTACAGTAATGATCGTGCATGATTGTCTAACCCCCTACCTGCCTAACCAACTCCTTGACTAGCTCAAACGATACGCATCTTGCTCTGCACAAGCTAATCCCCCCTGCACAAGACATCCTTTAATAAGAATAGTCAGACAGGCAACCACAGGTGCAGCTACTGAGAGCCACCACTGGGCCTTTGGGATCAGGGGATTACTAGTGGTGATGGGAGACACAAAGCCACTGACATATGTTCCCTGTCTTTGTCTCTACATGTGTCTCCCAATGCACAGATATTCTTTATTCCTGCAATGTCACTATTCCAGCAGTATGCAATACGGATAATACTTCACTCCTTGTAATATTTCATATTTGGGACATTTTAAAGGAAAGTGTGGTCATTGCATCATAATTACAAGAGAAATATCATTTATATTTACACATTCTTTTACAACAGTATCAGACTGTAGAAACAAATGACCTACGTGGTTGTAGGGGTTGAAGGACTTATTGGTGTGTTGACTCTGAAAAATAACAAAATCTTGAGTATTTACCAATGAATGAACAAAGAACCAATCACTAACAGCTAATTCATTGTTAACTAAAAGGGCACTCGTAGAGCGCAGACCTCTGCCAAGGCATGCCCTATCTCACAGTGTTATATGGTGTGAATTTTCCCAGTCGGGAACACATTTTACTGATTATTAAGAAACAACATGAATGCAGCACAAACGCCCTATCTCGCAAATGTTCGAAACGAAAAAGTGAAAAATGTGTGCATCTGCCCCATGATTCCGATCTGCTCCAAAATTTTACAGGTTCCTCCTTGGCCCATGCTACACCCTTCCATTTGTTGGATTGTTAATGACTAAATATTGTATTTACCTTGTTGTAAAGAGTAACCACATGTTCTTTGCTCCATAAACAAACTAGTCTCCACATCCCGAAAGAAAGAGGGAAACATTTTGAGGTCAGCGTCTACTGAACTCAGAAAACAAACATCCTGCCAAGTACTGTAAATTGTAAGCTTCTCAATATGTAAACTTTACACCCTCGCTCAGCAATAACATCAGCCCTCAGGTAGTTAGTCACTATCTAGGATGAGAAATCAATGGCAGACTGCAGTCGGGTTTCATTTGGCTAAGAGGAGAACATTCAGGTCTGCTTCGATGAATGCTATTGTGCACTGATGAAGCCCGGACACTGACACATCTTACAGCTTGTTAATGTGCTGCTGCTTGAAACAACTGGTTATTTGTCTTATGTTTTGGACTTTTGGACCACCTGCCTTACCCTTATTTATTTACACCCACGGGACACAATATAGAAGGCCAGCATGCAATGACACTAAACACACACAAATGCAAACACACACACAAACACTCCAAAGGTGAACAAATATGTTCCTCACCACAGGGAATTCTATTTAGTTTTATGAAAGGGAAATGAAACCACGCACACACGCACGCACGCACGCACGCACGCACACACGCACGCACTCACGCACGCACGCACGCACGCACGCACGCACGCATGCACACACACACACCGACACACACACACACAGGTGATAAGCCAATATTGTCATGACTGGGGGGAGTTGTATTTAATAACTTACAGAGGGAATGTGTTTCCATAGGTGGGCGGAAGCAACTTTCTCCGAGTAAACCGTGGGTGGAGAGATCGGTATCCTCAAGCTTCCTCACAGATGGAGGAAGAAAAGAGGCAGAGAGACCGTGGCTGATGTGGCAATAGAAGAGTAATATAAGATTTTTCTGGGTGAAGGAGTGCTCATCAAGCATCACACATGAAGTGCAGGAGCATCATCATAAACAAATATTTTTCAAAAACAAGCTTCTGCACGCTTTGTACAAAGTCAACCTGTATATACACTTGCTTTTCTTTCCCCTAGTCATCAAATGACTGCAGTAAATACACAGTGCAGTAAGTAAGTGTTTGAATCCAGTCTTCATCTTGTGGATCATTCCGACAGTGTCACGACATATGACCCGCAGTGTCCTGCCGGATCAAAGCAGGGAAGCAGAATATGACAAGTGACACAGAGGATGCTTCAAAAGTCCCACTCACCATGACTCATCGCTAACTGACCCTGAAGTTAGCATGGCTGTCACTCATACTGTTTTCCAATCAGTGCAACTTCAGCAGACGTAGTTGATTATCACTTTAATGAGAGAGCCCCGATTGATTTGCATTAGTTTATCACAGGCCTAGATACCCCTGGGACCTGGTTTAATTTTCTTGGTATCCATTTACCCCTAAAGCTGGGTCATAACATGCCACTTATTGGTGAATCATTATGGGAGTCAATGAATTAGGCTGACATGGTTATCTCTGGTGATGTTTGTGTTGCTAGGCAATAGGGGGATATAATATCATATACATACATACATATCATAATACATTAGAAAGCAAATAAAAACAACAAAGACTTCTCACTTGTCCTTTGAGTTTTCAGCACTGTGTCCATCACTCAACACCTCTGCCTGTACTCAGCATGTACCCTCGTATACAAACACACACACGCCTGCTCCTGTCACATGTAATATTCCTCTGATTATTACCACCAGTAATGAGTAGTACAGAAATTACTCCATCAGAACTGTTTGTCGGCCGGTCCAATAGCTTTGAAAAACCCCCTTCCTTCACACCTATCTGACGTTGGATTGGGGGCGCTGTCTCGACAATTACTGTACCTTTTCGGAAACCGAAAGTCTCATATTCACATCAACATCACGCCGTGATTGGCCAGGAGTAAGAAATATGAGTTTGAACATTTGAACTCTTTGAAAAAAACAGTATCACACATCTATTTGTAGCACTTTTCACCATTCAAATGCTCTTCAGTACAATATGGAGGGCCCACATATAAAGCATCGCAGTTCGTAACACCATGACATTCTACACTGATTTGGACGGTCTTTAGTTCAGTAAAGTTAGTACTTCTAAATGAGATGATGTGGAAGCGTTTGGGTTGCTTAAAGCCACCTTAAAGGGCACTGCTAATGAACAGAAGAAGTGTACTTGCTGTAGAATACAATATACACTACGTAATTTTCAGGTTTCTTGCCCATTACGGTTCCCAGATAATATTATACTTCCTGCCACCACTACTATACATTGGTCTCCCTACCCCCACCTCCACACTGGAGTCCTAAACTGATGACAGCCGCTAGGAATAGCCCACAGATCATCTTCTCTTGTCATCCAGAGGGATCCAATTGAGCCTCCAAACCGACTGTGTTGCGATGTGTGTGTGTTAGTTATGTGCTTAACAAAGCATTTATGTAATGCATAAATATGCATTTAAGGGCGTGCATGTGTGGATGCCTGTGTGTTTGCACTCGTATCTCTGTGTGTGTATTATGTCTCGTCCTGCAGCATCACCACACCTACAGTGCAGACAGTGAGTTAAAGGGCTTGCAGACAGACCTCTGAGTGCTCCCTGCCTCCTCCTCTGTATCCATCAGAGTCGTGATAGAGAGCTGTGAATTTGTCTCCTTCACTCAGATTTATTGAAATGATATACACCTACTGTCTACTCCTGGCACAAATTTAAGACTGCGTTTTAAAATAAGAGCACTTTGCAGCTTGAAAGCTGGCAAGAAATAATTGTGAAAATGTTGCAGACTCCAAAGTTTAAACACTGTTAAGTATATAATGCCATGAACATATAAATTGATGTATGATGCTGTCTTTAGAAAAATGAGAGTAAAGCTTAATAATTACACTGCAGATCCAATTTAAAAGATTTCTCCTTCACATCAAAAACCCGCGAGACTCGCTTCTCTCTCATGAGAATGATGCTTGACCTTATAATGTAGTCATTTACATATAACCTTAAGCTTTAAAGCTGCACCCATCATACCTGGTTTCTGCTGGTAGAGCTGACTGTGTGATGGGGGACGTCTGCAGAACCAAGGATGGCTCAGTACTGAGGAAGACAGGTTGAGAAGGTTCTCCAAGGTTAGAGGAAGAGTGATATTTATTTATCCTTTATTTAACCATGCAAGTTAATTAGTTGGTAACAAATTGCTAAAGATAATGGCCTGGCAAACACCAAAAGATTCTTGTTCAGGTAGAGAATACAAAGAGCAATATTACACAGACAGTGTAAAAAACAAGCTAAGATCAACTTTAGTAGAAAATAATTAGGACTGCTGTTTACACATTGGTGCAATATAATAAAATGTAAAATGCATTAGTACTAAAATAATATCTATTTGACAATTCCAAAATGCATTAAAGACTGATAAATGGATTACATTCAAAATGTTAATTAGGGCGACAGATTATTAATAACCGGAGGAATCGATATTTCTTACTGAGAGGTAAAAGATATTTCTTACTGCCTCTCTCCATTCTCTCATTCTGTTTATTTTGTCTAATGTGGAGTGAGAATCCAAGCCAAACTTCTGTTTTTAAGCCAATTTCAGCTTAAGTGTTCATCTCCACCAAATTGCAAATATTCTTGCTCAATTTATTTAACTTATTTGTACTAGTTATTTGACTACTGGCTCCTGACCTAAAGTACATCTCTAGATTGTTCAACAAAGTTTGTGTTTCCATACTCTTCCAACGTGGAATGGCTGGTTGGACTAAGTCAGTCCTCTGCCGTTTGTAATGTGGGATACAATACATTTCCCTCTAAACTTAAATAAGAATGCAGTTTTGTTGTATAGGAATGTCCTTTTTAGAAGAAGGGGCTGACCAACACAAATTAAACAACAAATACTGTATGTTGTTGGTCCAATTGTTGGTTACAATAATACACTTGTGGTTAAGGTTATGGAACAACCATGGTCATGGTTAAAAGACAAGAATGTTGACTGTCGGTAGGAAACCGGAAATAAATAGCAGTCACTCACATTACAGTCCCATGTTTTGTTGACCTCGACCCACACCCCATTTAGGGTTTGTCGCTCTAGAATAATTTCACACTGTTCCTTCTGGGCTCTACGTAGCAATCAGACTGCTCTTGTCAAGGTCGCTAATAATACTCTTGACAGCTGTGGTGGTCCTCAAGGATCCATTCTTGGTTGTCTTCTCTTTTCAATATACGTGGTCCTTCTAGGTCAGGTCATCCACCTATCTCTAGGGATTTTCATTGCAATCTTGTTCTCTAAACAACGTTTGCTATGATCCCTGATATCTCCTGCTACTCTCTGCACGGTCTGTCTTCTCATGGGATGTTTGTTACTGAGGAGGATGTTGTCCTCTTGGTGACAGGAGGATGTAGGATGACTACATATGCAACAGCCATTCAGCCAGTCACAACCAATGACAAATCAGGTTGGGTTGAGGGGCACATCTAGATAGCCTGTCTGCTGCAATCAGGGTCCTGACACTGCACTCAGGCAACCTTGATACCCCCCATCCTTCACCAACTGCTGAAGCCAGTCCCATCCCATCCTATTACCTGCTGTAACCTACTGAAGAGCAGTATAGGAAAGGGGTAAGAAGTCGGTTTTGGGCAACCTGCAAAATAAAGGGTCTTAATCCTTTTGTTGGAATTCTGGGATAATTAGAATGCCAAAGAAAAGAGCAAAAAGGATAAAGTCAGCTGAGCGGTCAGGTTAAATACAACCCCAAATCAGTTGGGACAGTATGGAAAACACAAATAAAAAAAGAAAGTAGTGATTTCTAAATGTACTTTGACTTGTATTTCATTGCAGACAATACAACAGCACATAATTGAATGTGTTCCTCGTGATTTTTATTGTTTTTGTTTAAAAAAAACAAAATTCCTATTTTGTTTTTTGCAACACATTTCAAAAAAAGTTGGAACAGCAAAGCATTTACCACTTTGTAATGTTGCCATTCCTTTTCACAACACTTAAAAGACATTGAGGGACTGAAGACACCAAGTGATGAAGTGTTTCAGGTGTAATTTTGTCCCATTCTTGCTGCTAACAAGTCTTAAGGTGGGCAACAGTACAGGGTCTTCATTGTCGCATTTTGCGCTTCAAAATGCGCCACACATTCTCTATTGGAGACAGGTCGGGACTGCAGGCAGGCCAGTCAAGTACCCATATCCTCTTCCTCCGCAGCCAGGACTTTGTAATGTGTGCAGAATGTGGTTTTGCATTATCTTGTTGAAATATGCATGGACGTCCCTGGAAAAGATGTCTTCTTGTAGGCAGCATATTGTGCTCCAAAATCTCTATGTACTTTTCAGCATTAATAGTGCCATCACAGAAGTGCAAGTTACCTTTGCCAAGGGCACTGACACAACCCCATACCATGACAGACCCTGGCTTTTGGACTTGTTGCTGGTAACAGTCTGGATGATCCTTTTCTTCTTTGGTCTGGAGCATACGGCGTCCATTTCTCCCAAAAAATACCTGAAATACTGATTCATCTGACCACAGTACACGTTTCCACTGTGTGATGGTCCATCCCAGATGCCTCCGAGCCCAGAGAAGTCGACGGCGCTTCTGGACACTGTTAACATTGGGCTTCCTTTTGGCACGGCACAGTACAGTTTTAACTGGCATTTGTGGCTGTAACTACGTATTGTGGTACTTGACAAAGGTTTGCCAAAGTAGTCCTGAGCCCATGTGGTGATATCGCTTATAGATGAATGACGATTCTTGATGGATCGGAGATCGCGGTTGTTGATATTTTGTGTTCACATTGTCTGCAATGAAATACAAGTCAAAGTACATTTAGAAATCACTATTTTCTTTTTTAATTTGTGTTTTTCATACTGTCCCAACTTTTTCTGATTTGGGGTTGTATATGAGGAGAATGACAAGTCTTCGCTGATGACAGCTATGTGTCAGTGCCTAATTAGAGGCGAGTGAGTGTGTTGATTACATTTGCAATGATTAAAGCTAACAGTGCAATCATTCTTCAGCGTAAACACTGAATCTCAGCATGTTCAAACATTTTTATAGAAAGTCATGATTTCAGAGCTGAGCAGTCAAAGACAATCAATGAAAAAGTCCTGCAGCCATGCAGTGAGGTTACAGTGCAGCTAGATACAAGACTTTTAAAAAGTTTGTGTGGATTATGTTGTTTCATGCAGCCAGATATGGAACAAAAAACTTGGGAAAAGCTTTGAAAATAGAATTTGATTAAAAATGATATCCCCAGGTTCAAGCAAGGATGTAGAGTGAAATTGTTTATTGCACTATATAGGTCTCAATGCTGCTACAGTTAGTTTTCAAAGTCAGTGCAGTCCTTTCCTATTGCTGTAAATGCCCAAGGCATTGTAAATCTTTGTTTATACTGGTTATTTTTCATCTTGTTTACAGCTAGCCTTGTTCTGTCAAAAGGTAAACTCCTATTTCCAGCATCTCCAAAGCATGCTATGTCTTTTTTTGTTTAATTTCTACAAAAATCAAAGTGTAAAAAAAATAATAAAATTGTGGGTTTGCAAGTGAATATGTGGCATTCTTGTAATATTTTTTATTTATTTATTGCATGTTCCTGTTGCTAAATGTTAAAGTACAGTTGAATTAATCGAAAACACAGGTGTTTTGAAATTGCTTTATGAAATTAATATTTATTAATATTTTTTTTTCTAAGCCTATTAGCTGATTGATAGATATTTGTAGTTTGTGCAGTCTCCAGTGGATCAAATGATTGATATATACTGTTCATGTATGAGTGTATTATCATTTAAATACCTTTCCTGTTATTCCTATCATCCCATGATTTTGGGAGCAACATTTTAAATGACCTAATACTGAATAAATATTACTAAAAGGTCATATTTAAGTTGGGATAATTATCTAGACATTTCATTTTCTGTGTAAGCAATTGATAACAGATATACAGAGCTTTATGTCATTAACGCCTGAGTGTTTACTCCTCTACCAATGTGAAATGGCTGGTTGGACTGAGTCAGTCCTCTGCCCTTTGTGTCTGAGACACAGTGTCCTAATCTTTCATCTCCTCATCCTCCGCCTCTCTCAGCCCTCAGCTCTCATTACAACACAACACACTCACCACTGGACTTTACTCTGACAGAGGGGTCACACTTAATGAGAGTTAGTTTCAATGTAGTCTCGCAATGCCCAACCTTCCTCTACAGTGCTGGGATTCTGGGATTCTGGGATGGGAGAAAAACCTGCTCTGGTTTATTGGCATTTTTTTAAACAAATCACAATCGTCATGGGCGGTGCTAAACGCCAGACAGAGCCACGGTGCCGCTGCAAAATAGCCTTGGGAAGGAACTTGTTTTGGTGGAACGTGTGTACTTTCAAAGGTTGTTTTAGTCGTGCAACAGAAAACTCAGATTGGGCAGATAGTCTAGCTAGCTGTCTGGATTTACCCTGCAGAGATCTGAGGAGCAGTTAACCATAATAACCGTAATTCAAAATTCCAACACAAAGATAGCAGAAACGGTAACGGACATCCGGGCGAAAAGGGCGTGATCCGGCGGAATTTCCGGCAGTACCGTAGCAATCCCAGAAGTGGAACGTCGTGGATATAAAATAGTTTCAATGCTTAATCATGAGTCTTCTGATGTGAGTAACATGTTAAAAGTGATGTTCAGATACTTTGCTTGGTCTTTCTCTTAAGCAGTGTAACCGGTGTTCATTTCATGAATACGGAGAATCTACCATTTTTTGAGCATTTGTCATAACATCTTCAATGACTGTTTCCAGAGAAAGCTTTACAGGTAATTGGCTGCACATGATGTGGGAGTTGTGTATTTTTACTCTGCTTCAGTCACTAATGAAAGGTTTCTTTCTCTGCTTTCTTGTTGGTTGGTTTGTGGTGTGAATTAGACAGGATTCAGTATTGGAAGGGTTGAAGCCACTGACGTGTAGAAAAGCTTAAAATCGAGGAATATTTGTTATTGCAGAACTCCAACATCATCTTTGGTCAGTGAGAAAGAAACTGCTAGAAACAGCCATTTTCTGCCCACCCACTGAGCTCAGCTCGGACTATATTGATTTTTGCTCCGGTGGGCGAGAGTGAACTCCCACAAAATGAATGACCAATAGAAAAGAATATGGTGTTTTGAGGTAGAAGGCTGATTAAGGCCGAGAGAGATTGGCCTTAACGCTGAGGTGGTGGTGCAGCTCAACGAAAGCACACAGTCATGTTCAATTAGAAATTAATCCACAACACTCTCCCCAACAATGCATGCCCACCCTGTTATGCAGACATACAGCTGTGTCAGCGCTAAGCCCTGACAATGCAACCCTATTGGGCTTTATTCTTAGCATTTCTATAACAGCACAAGTAGAATTCAACTAAAAGTATCTTGTTGCCATACAGTATGAGCATAGAAATTAGTTAGGAACAATGCCGACTACGAGCAGGAAAAGTCCATGCATTTTATTTAATTCCATACATATCAGATTTTATACCTATGCCATTTCATATGGACAGAAGCTACAGTATGATGAAAAAGAGTACAAATATAACCCAATGTTCCGGAGAAGTTGGAGGGCATGTCCTTCTCAACAGTTAATCTCCTTGTTGTGTATTTGTCCCTGTAAATGTTAACATTTCTCCTGTATTTTTCTTCTCCTCAAATTCTCTTTCCCACCTTTCCATTCCTATTTATCTCTATGCTCTCTCTTCCTCCAGCACAGCCATCCAGTCTTAACACTTAAATAGAGGAAACATTGTGCATTCTTCAGAGCTGCAGCACACCGATCAGTCCTGACACACACACAAACACAGCCTCACTCTCAAGTTTGCTGTAGCCCCTCCACTCCACCAGCCAGTTCAGATGCAAATTCGAATGTCAGCTCCCTTTCTCCTCAAAGGCAACGTCAGCTCGGTGAATGAGTGGGATCTTAAAATCAGGTAATTATTTCTGGCAGATCGTTGTATTTGCTTACTGTATTGAGTCAGCCGCACTGGAAAGTGCACTCCGAGGAGGGACAAATACACACAGGCACACGCAACATGGCTCACACAGGAATGTCTACATATAATGGGTTTTCTTATAATTTCTCTCTTAGATTTTATAAGCCTTTGTTTGTAGAAAGCTGTGAAAACAATTGTCTACACAAAATGCTGAAAACGTTTGTGGGTATTTTTCATCTTTTTGGATTTTAGAGGTAAAAGAATTGCAGACAGTGGATCCAACAGTAAATTACATAGTATCAGTATCAGTTAAGGAATAAAAGTAAATAAACACGCACACATACCCAGACCAAGTTGGCTTCACACTTCTGCACTACGTCTGCAATGCATTTTCATAGTATTTCTTTAAAATAATGTTAAAACAAATCACTCAATCATGGAAGTCAATTATGCTTTTTCATTTCTTTTCTAACCTTTTTTTAATGCTGATTAGTTTTAGATTCAAAACGTCATTAGGTTTAGCCCCCGAGTATAGCTGCTGCTGCTCAATTATACTTAAATTGACTTTATTTTTCTGTTTGCTAAGTATCATTTATTTTTGCTCATCTGAAGTTCCTTGCAAATTAATTGCAGTATTCATGAAATAGAAAAAACAATGTATCTTGTGAATTATATTAAGGAAAATTAAAAAGTGTTGTTTTGAAGATAAAAGAAAATGCACCGAATTATTAGGATCCTAAATAAACAAACACTGACACAATTTGTCTCTCTTTCTCTCTCTCACACACACACACACACACACGCATGCACGCACGCACGCATGCATGTGCACACGCACACACACACACACACACACACACACACACACACACACACACACACACACACACACACACACACACACACACACACACACACACACACACACACACACACACACACACACTGTACCAGCTCCAAAGGCCAGCACAGTTTCCACAATTTGCTTCAATCTCCCTAATAAACTGGATTAATGCAATTCTCCCCTTGTCAAATCAAACCATATATCACCTCATCAATTTATCTCCCCTGGCACTGCAGCAGACAGTTCACTCATAATCGTATTATTGCTGCACTTCCCTGGTCTGGACCAAAGCCAAAACACATATTACACAAATAAAACAACAGACAGACAGACCGGGGAAAGCTCTGTCACTGAATGCCTCTGACCAGGATGAAAGTCCTTGACATTTCTGTCTAAATCCAGTGGGAGCCAAATGAACAGAATGGGCTCAAAATGTTTGAAATGGGGCTCAGCAGTTTTAGTTCAGCTTATGGAGAAATCACATTTAACGTACAAAACATCAGTGGAGAAAAAAAACAACCATAAATTGTACAGTGGCTGACAGAATATTTTGGCCATTTTGTTGGCAAACAAGAGTCCCAACTAAACATCCTGTCATTCAATGCTTGTCTCTGCACTTTCAGATAGGCTATTAATAAACAGGGAGCAGAATTTGCTAACAAATAAGAGAAATGTGAAAATGTATCAGTAGTTAGAAATGGTGGCGAGTGTTGAGTGTCCCTCACGCTCACAATGGTCATTAATTAAGACTTCAATGGCAAAATAAGTTTAGAATCCATCAGCGATGCCGCCTAAGAGAGAAAAAACAGCAAAGTTACATATTCCATATCTGAAAAGGGCTTTGCTACTTGTACAGCTGCATCCACACTTGTAGCCATTTTTCTGTTGCTACTTTGTCATAAATGTAACTATGAAAGAAATAAAGCATACTTTTATTAGTATATACTTTACATTGTCCCACAATGGGAAATGTTGTTACTTTACACATTGCACATACACAAGCCAAATATATACACACATGCACAAACAGACCACATGCATTAATGGAGAAATGTCAGAGCAAGGGGCTGCCCATGGACAGGCGCCCCAAGCATAAGGGTTTGGTGCCTTGCTCCTGGGCACTTGGGAAGTGCCCAGGAGGTGAACTGACACCTCTCCAGCTAACAGTCCAAACTTCATTATTGGTCCTTACAAGGACTTGAACCATCAACCCTTTGGTTCCCTTAAGTCCCCATGGACTGAGCTTCTGACACCCACAGAACAGTGTTGTCAACTGTTTTCAAAGAAAAGTAGCTAAAATCTGCTTAAAAGGGTGTATATATATGTAAATATACAGTATAGTCACAATAAATGCTAGGCCTACTGACCGAAAAAAAAAATTCTATCACCAGACAGAACATTGATATTGGAGTATATTGCAAAACAACAGATTCTGTTTAATTGCAAAGTTTCTTTCTTTGTACAATATATGTGCATGGTAATTACAATATGGTTAAAAGCAGAATGAATAGGATTTGTCCGTTGCGGTTTGTAAACACGAGATTCAAAAGTGGCCCCTCCTCCCCGTCTCCACTACACCAGAAGCACACGCCTCCTGACCGCGGCTGCCAGAACAGGCAGGCAAATCCTACTCATTGTGCTTTTAAGTCAGGGAAAAATCATTGTTAGGAAAATAAACTATGACTAAGGTATGATTAAGGTAAGACCATTAAATATATGCATATACATACACGTTTTTGACAGGAGACAAACCTCCACACCCTTACTTTCCACCTTGCTACATAAAAGGCACAATATTTCCTGATGTGACACTTGAACATCGGCACAATGTGTAAATATTCAGGTGCAATACGAACGTATCTCAGAGAGATACAGG
The DNA here is from genome assembly GCA_023631565.1 of Gymnocephalus cernua. Classification (NCBI taxonomy): domain Eukaryota; kingdom Metazoa; phylum Chordata; class Actinopteri; order Perciformes; family Percidae; genus Gymnocephalus; species Gymnocephalus cernua. Next base: position 32,603,241 of record CM042427.1, on the reverse strand, counting down.
CCTAAGCATAAAACAAATAACAGTGGCTTTGGCTTTATTTGTTAAATCCATAAGATGAATAAATGACTAGACTGTTGCACAACAGAAAGCTTACATTATGTTGTATAATACTCTGCTATGGGCTTATCTAACTTGCACCAGACAGAGAATGAGCATGAATAGAGGTTGGCAGTTGCTGTGTAAGCTGACAATTATAGCAGTGCCTGTATGAGTGACGTGGACGGAGCACAGGGAATCTGACCTTGGGTATCATGAGCAGTCAAGGGAAGGAAAGATAGGGAAAAAGCAAGAAAATATGGCAATCCTCAGTATCAGCACTTGAGAGACAATGAAAGAGAGTGGAGGTTGTGGAGGGCCACTCCCTAGGCCAGACCGAGGGTGTGATTTTGACAGTGTACTGTACACTTAAATGGAGACAGACACACTAATCCAAAATGGCAAAAACAGCAATAGTGGAGCAGGTGTAGACAGACAAACACAGAGAGAAAACTAAACACATGACAGGGAATCACTGAGGAAGACTAAGAGAAATGAAGATGAGCGGCAGGGCGGCACTTACCATGGGTGTGAATTTACGGTAGTGTTTATATGTCATCTGCTATGGTTAGTGTTGTATTGCTGGCAGCAGCAGTCTGTTGTGGTCACAGCTCAATCAGCCCAGGCTACAGCCGAGTGTCACTTCCAGGGACCAGCCATATGTTATGGCAATGGATATCTGTGCTGCGTGGCGACCATCAATTATCATTTACTCCTCCCTTTCCTCTCCTCTCATTCTCCTCTATCTCTGGCCTCTTTTCTGTTCATTTCTCTTACACTTTCTTTTAATTTGCTCTCCCTGTCCTTGATTCTCTCTCTAACTCTTGTCAGATAATGCAGAGCAACAGATCACCCCCCAAAAAGTGGAAGTCAAAGCATCCAGATGGAAAGCCATTGTCTCTGTGTGTCTCCCAGGAGGTATTAGCCATGCAGTCAATATGTTATAACCGGCCTGCAAGTACTGAAGAGCAAGGATTTTAGAGGCTACTTCTAAAAGCAGGTCTATGTACAGGTAAATCACATGAGCTCATCACTCCAGGGAGAACTATATTGTGTGCTCATCAGAAAAGAATAAAGCTATATCCTTGCTTTACTGGTTCACTGTGGGAATTTCAGTGTGTGAGTGTGTGTGTTTGTGTGTGTGTGAGTGTGTGTGTGTGTGTGTGTGTGTGTGTGTGTGTGTGTGTGTGTGTGTGTGTGTGTGTGTGTGTGTGTGTGTGTGTGTGTGTGTGTGTGTGTGTGTGTAAAACGGTTTGCACATGTCATTACTGTAGGATTTGTATCTTAAAGAACAATGGGATGAATATATCATCAAATGACACTAACATTACAGATGTGACACATGCAAATGTTTCATGAAACAAACACACACACACACACACATACACACACACACACACACACACACACACACACACACACACACACACACACACACACACACACACACACACACACACACAAACTGTGAACTGCGGGCGCCTCCAGCCTGAGGACAGGTCTGCTCCGTTGCATGTGGGTTCTTAACCCAGCAAAGTGTGAATCATAGTCCAGCAGTCAGGTCAGTTAACCCTCTGTGAGTCTTCCTGCACATCCATTCAGACAGACAGACAGTGTGCTTCAGCTTTGCGCTATATATAGCGTCTTTATGTCCAGGGGGAGTTCAGGTCAGATGAGAGGTGGCATCGCTTTACTTAGCTCAAATTACGAACATGAATGTGTGAATTTATAGCTACAGGAGACTGAAAAACAAATGATTTTCGGAGATTATATATATTGTAAATTTTTTGTCTGACATAACAAGATATGCTAGCAAGGGCACCGCTGCATTACAAATGTTCCACTTTCAGCTGTATTTTTTTAAAATCCAATCATTCTAAATGTGTGCCATTTTACTGGAAAGGTTGACAACAATCATCCATCCTTTTAACAGAAAGGTTGAACCAATCAGTATTCAGTGGTGACACCACTCCTAGTCACTCAGTGAGTCTATATTCATTTAATAAGAAATGTGCCTGTGTTTAAGAAGCAGTAGTTTTTTTCTGGAACTAAAGCAAACAGAATCAGTTATTCTTATGTGTGGATTTGACTGCATCATCCCACACGTCAGTCCAAGAGGTCCTGCTGAATCAGAATGTCAGTCAGGGTGACAGAGGCAGTCACATTTACATGCAGCGAGGCCGGCATTTGTACGCAGCGCTGAGTCACAATTACATGCCCCTGAAGAGGCATTGTTCATTCTGTCTAGTTGGAAAACATCTCTCCAGGGATGTGATCTTAGCTGCTGACAAAGACTCTGACCTTTGCATCATATTGTCTACAACAGTTACAGCATTAAAGATGAATGCACCATCTTCCTTTGTTATAAGGTGCATCTCACTTCCCTTAAATTGCTTCCCCGGCTCCTCCACTTGTGTCCCTTTCTCGCATTCTAGTCTGTCCCGCCTAGGAAGCATTATAGAGATAGCGGAAATCATGGGAGGAGAGAGGAAACGAGGAATGTGTTTTAGAGGGACGAGGCGTCCTTTCCTCTGAAGCGTTACGTTAATTCATCAGCTGTATGGGTGGAGTTAGTAATGGCTTTTTAGCTGCACAGCTTCAGGGAAGGGTGCTCTCGTGTATCCTTGCTCATAGCTCCTCGAAGATCCCTCCTCGATGCTCCTTCCTCCTTGAGGCAGGAATAAGAGCTTTGAGACAGCCTTCACAAAGAAGGGCCAGAACAACTTTCGGTATCAAATGAGGGAAGTGAGATGCACCGTTAGTAGCCTATCTGCCTCTGAGCCTTGCTTTACAGTATACCACACATGCCCACTAGGTGCTCTCAGTGTTTTTTCTCCCTTGCATTTTACCTTGGTGCCATGCAAGCTCTTACCTGCCTACACAGGTGTTCCTATCAGCTCATAAGCACACTACATAAAGCCAGACAAAGCGCTGTAAGGCTTTAACCCAAATTTTAGCCCCCAAATTGCTCTCTTCTGACTAATATAAGAAATGTCTGCTGGATTGGTTGTTGTTTTTAGCGCAGTTTGACACCCAAACAATCTGGTTGGAGTTCTGCCACGTCTGCCAAATTTTGCTCAGCTGTTTTGCAGTTTGAGCAGTTCCATGGTCCCATTTCCAACATGGCTGCTGTCAAAAGATCAATTGTAAACTGTAGCTTGCTTTAATAAAACCGGAGTAGTATTTTAGGGACTGCTATGATATAAAACTGAACTTCACCAAATCTACTGCACATTTCAGCTCTATTAAAAGATAAAAACTCATCTCTTTCCCATTATATTTGTTAAAATATATATTTTAGATTTTTCTCTGCTCTCACATTCAGTTCTGTTATTGTGCATGTAGGCTACTGATGGCACACACTTCCAGCAGTTATGTCATTTTGAGTTTGGAGGCACAGAATAGACATATTGTAACAATTCAGTAGTTTTTTTGTTTTTTTGCATTTAAAAAATGAGCTGGCACGGGTTGGGAAGCATTTGGACAGAGAGTGCGGCCTTGGAGAACAAGAGACTGTGAAGCATATTCTCACTGACTGTGAGAGACAGAGAAGAAAGAAATGTTTTACACACAAAACTGTCAGAAGTTTGAGGCATTCTTTGAAATTTCAATTTCCTGAATAAAACACAGAAATGATAATTTGAATTCAAATTTTCCAGATTTCACAGGGTTCAGGTTTTACTTAGTAGTGTTATCCAGCTAATTTATTAATCCAAAGTCCTCAAAGGCCTGAGTCTGTATTTGGATGCTGTTACCTGTACACCGTCACTACAGCCCTAAAAATTGCAGCAAACCACTGCAACTGAAAGAAACAAGTCCATCCTAAAAGCACCACTCATAAACAGTTATTTCAACACACCTTGCATTTCTAGGTGAATTCTGTTTAATGGGTACATCACAAAGCTAAATTATGGTAAAACACTGATCACACAATAACTCCTGGAATGCAGTAAATGTCAACAGACTGTTATAACAACTGTGCAAGTGTATTCAAGAGAAGAATTTGTTTTAAGACAACATGGCACAGTACAGTAGTTGGCCCATGGCTAACATTAGACTATTACCATATATCTGCTTGCTGTCTCCTGATTGCAAATGTAATGCCCTTCCAGTGACAAGCTAACATGCTGATACAAATCAGGACACTGCAAGATAAATCGTTATTCACTGATGACTGAAGGACTGGCGGCTCTGCCCGCTCACTCATTTCTGTAGAATCGTGGTTTTTAGGAGTGACATGGCAGGCGGGTGCCCTGGAGGGGGGAGGGGGGGATTGATTGATGGTCATAGGCTTGGAGTGCTCACCTGTGCAGCCTCCAAGATCTCGGTAGATAAGCATATTCAGGCACTGCCTGTCGTGACCTTTGCACGGTAATTAAGCGACTGAGCTCGCTGAAAAGAGCTGAGTGCTAATGTGCTGCTCGATTCTGCACTGGTCCTCAGCGAGTTGTCCACCTCACAGCCAGAAATCAGGCTTTTAAATTCAGTGTGTTGTCTATAGGGTTGCATAGTATCAGTTAAATGTTGGGCTATCACTTCCATTATACATACAATAAGGTATAGTTAAAGATACACTGTTCTAAAGTTAGAATGAACTTTACTTCACTAAGATATACTAAAAAAGATATAGCCATCACTGTGTGAATCTGAAACTCATAGAACCAATAATGCAGCCTCTTACACACATGAAGGAAAGAGAAAAATGACAGATGTTCCTACATAGGAGCCGTTTAAAAAGACATTTCTAAGCATAGCAGAAGAATGTCTTCTCTGCTTCTGCTCTGACAGCTGTGACCCCTCCAGTGCTGCATGAACTTAATCTGTGTGTTTGTAGTTACTTACTCTCTCACTTTGACCTATAACATGGAACATCTGACAAGCCAACTTACTAAAGTGCAACTTTTAAACTGGAATTGATTGTTTTTTCAGTCTATTAAGCCTCCAAAGACATTTCAAATTAAGCTCTTTTACTATCCCTTCCTTGCCTTCTCTCCAGCAAAAATGTCCATTCATTTCTGCACCCTCAAGTATGATTGACACATGATCTAGTGGCATGATAAACACATCAACGAACATTATACAAATGAAAAGTTTTTAAGGTGTGAGACACCTGCAGGAAGAGCAAGCAGGATTTCTGCAGAGGTTTTTACTAAAATACTTGAAACTCCAGCCCCCCAAAAATCTTCATTTCCGTCACCCAGACCACTCTGTCCATCTACCAAATCCCATTTTAACTGTAACTGTTTTGTTACTTCACTTTAACTTGGCCCAAATAATTCAGTAATTATAGACATAATAAGTGACTAATACTTTCTCTCATTATGTTTTAAGAGTCTTCCACAGGTTTCCTCTGAGAGGCTGAACATGTTTACTGCTGAGTTAATTGCTCCTACATGTAGAAATGACGGATTGAACAAAGCAGGTTAATAAAGCAGAGTATGATATTGGTAACCTGCTTGCTTTATTTGACGATTAAGATCAAATTGCTGCCAATTCAACCAAATTAAAGCCTTCTGTTCCAGCATCAAGAAAACCGCTCCAGGGATATAGTTACAGACTGAGTAATAAAACAAAATGGCAAATCAAGATTACTATAATGCATTCTAAGCCAGGGAGAATCATTCTGCCTTAATATGTCATCCTCTGTTTGTCTATGTTATTAGGTATTATTAGTATTTAAATGGCATGTGTTATGAGCATGGATCGTTTATGTCATGTAAAGTATTCTGTGTAACCTATGTGTTGTTTTGGTCCCTTGCCATCTGCCGCAGATATACAGATATGGAGAAATATGATTCCTAATAATTATAGCAGTTGGTATGATGAACAGTGGCAATTATAGTACCAATAAAGATAATATAACTATGACTAGAAATAATAGTAGTAGCAGTGCAGGGTGTTGTAATTCAGTTGTAAAAGTTAGTTTTAATTTCCCTGCATGTAAATATCATAAGGTTATGCATAAAATCAATGATATGAAAGTGGGGCTAAAAACTACATGTTTTTTGTGGTTACCTTCCTGTTTTGTGGCTTTTCTACGCAACTCCTGGTATTTTGTCCAGCAGAATGCAAACCTCCACAGAACATCCTTGTCAGTAGTCTACAGGTTTTCACGTCAACTTTTGGTATCGCCTCAGCTCGCTTGGAACCTCAACGGAGGTGATACTAAAAAAAGTACCTGTTAGCAGGTACCAGGTGCTTTTTTTCATAATGGAAAACCAAAAAAGACGAGTAGAGTCGAGGCGAGTCGAGCAAGTACTATTTAATGGAAAAACGCCATAAATGTAGGCCTATCGACGGTTGTACAGGAACTGGGACATCTAAATGAATAGCTGCCATTATAAGTATAATCAGATACTGTACACCTGTAACAGAATGTCAGTTGAGAAAAGTTTTTGATTGGTGTTATTTTAGCAGTCAGTTTAATGAACAATGAAATACCATACCAATGACCATAATATGTTTTGTTGTTAGGTAATACCATTCAACAGGTAACAATTAATTTGACCAGTGCGGTTTGTGTATTTAAAACCTCTTAAATGCAAACAGAGTCTGAGACTGCACTGCATAGTCAAATCAAATAGGCCTTTCTAAAGCAGAAGTAGTAGGGAAACCACAGCTGTTACAAATAACGTTAACATGGCTCTGTCTAGTGACCCGGTATGTCATGACAGTGTGACAGTGAATGAGCCTGCACAATACCAGGGCCACGTTCAGCCCAGACAAAACGTAGCAAACCGTTTGTTTAAACTGAATCAGGGGTGCCTTGAACACCCTGCTGTGTGTGCAAGCGCACTGCCTTGTAATTACCAGAGTTTACATACACGTTGCTGCTGATTGGGTGTCACTTGTGACACAGCCACTAAACAAGAGACACACCCAAGCCCGGTGCACACCGTTTCAAACCGTTCCGAGGAAACATGTCGTTCAACCTGGAACTGTAGCAAAACGGTGCACACCGTTTTGGGATTGAATGTGCCCCAGGACTCTGAAACTGAAGCAGCTAAATGGAATACAGCCATCATTCAATTAATTATTTACACTTTTTCTACTCTGACATGTCAGAATGGCTGCTGTGAATGTTTATTTTTTTTAATATAATCGCCATTTTTGCGTCATTCCTGATAGCTGTTGAGTAGCACAATTCTACATAATTACAGATAATTTTCACATCTGTAAAACGCAACACATTGCATTGTTAGCAAAAGTATTGTACATACCAGGGGACTGCTTTTTCTTTCCATTCCGATAAATATTCAGGGACTATATAATGTAGAGCATAAATTATTGAGTGATTTTTGACACAGTTCTATTAGTATCCAAGGTACCTAATCTTGGACCTGTTGCCTGACAGAGATATATCTACAGAAGATTAAGATTATACCCATTTGTGGCAGTGGTGTCTGCACATGAGTGACTTAGGTATTTCCAAATACACTACTACAATTAAACAAACTGGTTGCTTCTGACTGTCACACTGAAAAAAATACATCAGGATACAAACCAATCACTCCTGCTATAACAGCTATATTTTCTATTTCATTGATCATATTGCAATCACTTAAATACACATAGAAAGACAGAAAAAAGGGAATATACAATATTTAATAAAATCAAAAACAAATATATGATCTAAGATTAGAGTCAGTAACACTTAATATACACTCACTAACCAGCTCTGACTTTGAAGTGTTAGCTCCTAAACTGAATAACAGTTATATTTGAAATACTTTCATGCACGCTATGATCTTTTCACATCTAAGTTGTTGTTTAACCTCTTGGTCACAAGCAGCACCTACAATAACAAAGCCTTTTTTGATGATATACAATCTAGCAATTACAATTTTGGACAGGAAGCAGATAAGATCTCATCATTGCCATGTTCTCAAGAAATTAAATATGTAACATTTCGATAATTTTGCTGTTGTTGTTTTGTTTTGATAAGTTTGCTCATCTTAAACTTGTATATAAGTGCCTATGCAGCCAGGCTCCCCAGGTGCTCAGTGACCTAGTGGTTCCTCTTAGAGCTTCGCGTTCTGTATCACGTGGTGCATCCAACAGGAACTGTAAGTTGCCCCTACGTAAATCTTCAGGTCAAACAGCCTTTTCTGTTTGGGGATCAATACGCAGAATTCATTATCTACTAAACTTAAAAATGATCCTGTCTGGGGTCATTTTAAATTTAATCTGAAACTGTTTTGAAGAGGGAGCAGTCAAGTAGTCATGAATTATAGGGTGCTCCTGTTATATGGTAATTTATTGTAGTAGCCTGTGTTGTGTAGTTTTGTCTGTATTCCCATGTGAGTTTTGCATTTTAAGGTATTTTTTACTGTCTTTTATGTAAGTGTTATTGTATTTTAAAAAAAGGGTCCATCTATGGATGTGTATTGCAAATTAGCTTAGGTTATAAATGCTGTGGTGTGTATGCTACATACTTGTCCTTATACAAATAAACATCAACAAGTTGACTGTTGGGCTGTGATACACTAAACAAACAAGATGCATCCCACTAAGTTATTTTTGTCCAAACATAAGCTGAAAATGGATTCACCTTCCTTCCACTATCTTTCTAGAAACAAGCTAACTGCTGATCTGACGTGGAGTGACTATTGTTTTGGGCATGTTTGTCTACTTTGGCATGTCTGTTTGTCTACATTTGTGTGACTGGGTGGAATGCTGAATGTGATAGCCAGCCGGCCGGGGCTGTTGACCTTGGAGGACTACCTTCTGGCAACAGATCTGCTTCCTGCATTGATTTTTATTTTCATGGCTGGGTTATTTAGGTTTCTGCCCTCGAGTCTCAGCTCGGCTGCCACCAAGGTCAGCTGTGGAGACGAGGAATCTGTTTTTGTCTCCATCAGTTTTACACTGGAAGTAGATATGGATGTGTTGTCAGAATCTTCTTATCTGTCGACTTCATCTGCTGTTACCTCCACAAGCACCGTCTTTCTTTAATTTTTACTTAACCTCTTTGCCTACTTGTCAGACGGCTGAAATTTCATGCAACGACATACCCAAATTAAAAGTGGTACAGCTCCCGTATACTTTGACACTCTGGGATGTGCCTGATATCATTGGAAAGGAAACACTCTCAAGTTTTTGTTCCAAGTGTCAGGGTGATTCTAGGCCTCACTGACACAGAGCTACAGAGGCTAGAATAGAGTTTTTTATTTCCGTCCAAGTCATACATCTGTAATATGATTAAAATATACTGCTGTGAACAAATATGAGAGGTAGCAGACAATCCAGGACATTAGCCACATGTGTCTGCTTACTACAGAAAAAATCCAGAAGCCAAAAGACTCAAAAATTGATTTTATATGATTTTTTTTCTACAAATATGGCTGTGCGTTTTTCTTGAAAGGTGCAAAGAAAAAAGCCCAAAAAGTGCAAAATTCAAAACTTCTCAAATACAAAAACACACCCACATCAATCACACATATACTTGACATAACTATATACATAAATATATAGAAATAAGTCATTATAAATTGGTCAGGTATGGCTTTGCATTGTAACAGTCACTGTCTGTGCTGAAACACAGAGCCAGCCATCACAGGGTTAAACTTTCAATGGGTTTCATGGTGTCAATGGAATCGTCTTTTTATTGGCTACAAGGCTAGGGGCGTTTCATAGCATGGAATCTTAACTGGCTGAAGCAAATGTCGATCAATCCCACCTGACCCCACATCTCCTCCGAGCCGTGGTTGGCCGTCAAACCAGTCTATCTCCGGCTCTGAGTGACGGATTGACTTATGAGAGGTCTCGTTAGATTCCTAAGGCTTCAGAGAATAACATGGACGCGGTCATTGGCCGTTAGACGACCGGGAGGAAGCGGAAGAGCCGCTGGAAGAGCGAAGCTGTTGAGTCTCGCGTAGCTGTTTTTGTAACTCTGGGCTTGTAAACTTTACGATTTTGAGGCGAATAACTCGTTTTGGATAAAACGGCTTAGATATTTCATTTCCTTGGACTCTTGTGGATTTATGAAAACAAAGTTTTTTGGGATTATATCACCTCTGTGGATAAAGGGACACTCAAAAAGGTATGAATGCACACACACCAGCTGCGCAGTGTAATTCTTAATTAATTTATTGTCTTTAACAGTGTTATAACTTCTATAAATCACCTTATGCTTTGTGTGTGGGCTTAAATTAATCTTGAGAGGCTAAGCTTTCAAGTGGTGTATCGCATGGCCGTATATTGTGAAGATTTAATGTGTAAAAAGTTATAACAAAGTGTATAGAGCGTCCATTTTGAGCGGAAGTGGGTCGTATGCGGGACAGTGACATGCAATGTAACACTAAGGACTGGTTCAGACTGCCATTTTTTGGCAGATTGTATAGATTGATTTTGAGAAAGTCTGGACAGCAAATAAATCACAAAAAAAAGCGATTCCAATCAGATTTCTACAGTCCGGATGCTCAGACTGCCCAAATGTCTTTTGCGTCAATCTCAACACGACACACAGCAACTTCAAATTGAGATTGACAGACGTGCTGAGTGGAATCCATGTTGCTACTAGCAGAGCGCTATAACTTGGAGGAGAACAACAGAACTTGTGGACAGATGCCAAAATAAAATGTTCGCACTCCAACTTCAGAGAGCAATTGTTTGGAGGGTGAAATAGAGTGCTGCAGGAATGAGTCCTATAACCTGGACATGAGTTATCATTTTTGCAGTTCCAGTTCCCTTGTCTCGACGTAAATGGTTTTTCTGAATGGGTTTTTGGTTAGGCGCCTGTGGTTAACACAAGCTTAAGAGATGTTCACATTTAGTTCTACGACATAAAATATGTGAGTAAATATTCCACTTGTGAATTGTAGAGTGATGAAAATACCTGTGATGAATATCAAGAATCTAAACAGCTGGATTTGATTTCAGGGCTCAGGGCAATGCATGCTGTACCTGATGATCAGTACAATTGATTTATTATTCAAAGTTCTCAGTTGTTTTCCAGAGTATTGCGCTTGTGGGTTTCACAGAGAAAGAGAGAGAGAGAGAGAGAGAGAGAGAGAGAGAGAGAGAGAGAGAGAGAGAGAGAGGGAAGAGAAGAGAATATAACAATACAGAGGAGACTCATAGAGCCCTTTTTGTATTCAATCAGGCACTTTAATACCTAGTATTGTGTTACTCACAATCTGGCTTTGAAAACACTCACTCATCACACTAAGTACCACCTAGAAAATGAAACCGCCTGCTTTCATGATTATAGTAATAAGTTCAGAAGTAAACTTTCCTCCAGTGCTCAGAAATGAGGGACACATGCCCCTGATCTCTTTCTGTTTTAACGCCCTCTTAAAACAGACACACACACACACACACTCACACACACACACACACACACACACACGCACACACACACACACACACACACACACACACACACACACACACACACAAATGCAGAACACATGTCATGATAAATTATGTGAAAGCCTTTTGATTTACAACATACAGGCCTCCATCAACATGGGAATTAGCTTCAGCAGGTGGAGACCCAGAGTCTACATTAAGAGTGTGATGGATGGAGGAAACTACAGGACAACATATGATCTGATCCAACAGCAGGCACTGCGACTGAACAGCCTGTCTGAGGATGAATGTATACATCTTGGGTATCCAATCAAATCCCAAGGATGATGAACTGACCTCCTCCCCACCATGTCTCGCAAACAGGGATCGTAACTCTTGATAATGCCAACTGGATGGACTTGTTTCACAGTGAGTGGAGAAGCTGACCTACCTTCAACCTACTTCCACCGCGAATCACCAACAGGCAAGATGTCCCCATCCCCCCGTCCTGCTCCTCCCCATTGGCTCTGTCCAGTTAGGCCTAACCTCCATTTTCCACCTGAATTACAGTAAAGCTGCCTCAGGCTCGGTGAGCAGGGCTAAGAAAAGATCAAAGAACATGCTGCACCAGCATGCATAGACTGACCACACAAAAAAAGACACTGAAAGATGAGTTCTGATGGTCAGGTTTTTTCGCACACCTCAAGACACTGTAGAGGTTTGTTTGTTTGTTTGTTTGTTTATTAAGATCCCCATTAGGTTATGTCTTAAACAGAAGCTATTCTTCCTGGGGTCTATTATTTCATAAAAATATGACATAAGCTGATTACAGATAAGATTACATCCATAATCACAATACATCAAAAGAACAACAAAAACGTACATCAAAAGGTACAACAAAACATATGTACATAACATTCATACACCACATGACTCACCACATAACAAAAAATAAACAATACATTGGACAACACTCAACACAAGCCCAAAACCTGTCTAATACATACAGTTGCTCACACAATCAGGTATAACCTATAGTTTACTATAGGCCTGGGCGTTATGGAGGAAACCAAACACCACGACATCTTCGACCAAATACCTCGACATAGATACTGCGAAGACACTGCAGGGCCGACAACCGACAAAAAATAACAATTTAAAAATACAAAATATATTCATCTAAATAATCTCCTTAAGAGACACTGATAAGGTAGAATTTGACATTTTAACACTTAAAATTGTGCACAGCATGCAAAGAGCAGACTGTGTAATATAAGGTAAGTGCAAAACAGAAATGGATTGGGCTACATGCAATTTCCAATTTCCACTTCACTCTCTGTTGAAATCTATCTGCTTGTGCTGTATTTTGTAACAGAATCAGTCAAAACACAGTTGCCAAAGGACATAATCAATAGTTTTTGCACTTCTATTGTTAACTGAAGTTTCTCATTGACTTACAATTGACCTTTTAAACCTCCCATTTATCATTAACTTTTTAACCCATTTATCCAGTTCAGTATTGCGTGGGGATGAACATGACACACACTGGACAAAGCAATACAATCTATTTTGACAAATTACTCAACATCTTTGTCATTTTGTTTGTGTTTATGTGCACGAGGGGGAAGGGAAGCCAAGTGACACATTGCTGACTAAAGCACAACAGCAAATGTTGCTTCAATAATTAACAAGGGCCTAAACCTTCTTTCTGTCCCCCCAAGAGCTCCGTTGTAATGTGTCTCTCTTCAAGCTGACATTCACAACTGTAACACACACACACTCATGGCTGCTGCTTCTTTCTTTGTTAAATTCTTGGCATACATATTACTGCATATAAATGCATCCATGCATCCATCATCATGCATCCGTAGATATGCTCTAACATATAACATAACTGCATACTGTATATATGCATGTACGTGCACATATCTGCACACATAAAGAAATACTCATATCCACATGCGCCCACATAATATATGCACTTCAATATAAGGATATGTATTGTACCACATGAGCGTGCATTCATCTGCACATGCCTGCACACACATCATTGTTGAGAAAGTAGACCTTTTGTTAGTCTCGCATTGAGAGACCTTCCTCCACAGCGCTGCGGAGGAGGGTCTGGCTAGTCCACACAACATTCTGACATGGGAGAAAAACGTTCTGGTTTATTGGCATTTCTTTAAACCAATCACAATCGTCTTGGGCGACGCTAAGCAAGGACAGAGCCATGGTGCCTCTGCAAAATAGCCTAGGGAAGGAACTTGTTTGGGTGGAACATATGCACTTTCAAAAGTTGTTTTAGTCGTGCAACAGTAAACTCAGATTGGACAGATGTTTAAGATATGAGAAAAGGTTAACCATAGTCCTCATAAATCGACCGGAGTTTTAAAATACCAACACAAAGGAAGCTGAAGGCAACGGATATCCGGCGCAATTCCGGAAGTGGAATGTCCTGGATATAGACTAACGTTTTCTTTATATAGGCTACCACTTGATAAACACAGTGTCAGATGCACAGTTATAGGGACAGAGGTTGTCACACAGTTATTGGCATTTGAAGTTTGGCTTGAGGTGGCTTGCACTACCACTTATGAGAGACATCAGCTGAGCTGGATCAGCTATCTGAGGCTGTTCAGAGGGGGATCAGTCTGTTCCCACAGGGGTTCACTGACACAGTGGTGTGAAATAAACATGCTGCCATCTAGTGGATATGGGATAGCAAGCACAGCTGCCATTTCTAAAGCTGCAGAAATCAGACATAGCTTCCACTTTGCAATAAGGCATGCCTTGGTTAAACAGTTTTATGTTTGCACAATGGCTTTTTTGAAGGTTAAACATGTATTAATGCTTTAGAGATCATCCAGTGTTAAAACAATTTTGGGTTGTCAGCTTTGACCTGTCTGTCCTGAAGTTTTATCTCTTTATTTTGTTCAGGGAGACCCCTCCAATGAAAAGTTCTTTTGAAAGAAGGCTATTCATTTACTAACCTATTAATGCCGAATACTGCAGAACTGAGAGCTTATTATGAAGTGAAAACACATTGCCTTTTATCATTGACTTAACATTTGCAACTGCAAATTTTATGGAATATTAAATATTTGCATGATGCCCAAAAATACAATTAACATAATATTTTAATATGCCATACCATTTCTTAAAGCTACATTGTGTAAGAATTACTCCCATCTAGCGTTGAGATCATGTATCGCAATCAATTCTCTCTCGCCACGCACTTGAAAGTACGTATTGCAGCTACGGTAGCCGTCACGCTAGGAAAAGTGTACTAAAGGCCGTCAATCAGCTGTGGTTGTTGGGAGCGCATTATGGAAAGCCAGTGGCGCGGACGCGCACTTCACACCACGATCAGGCACGCGCGCCACCCGACGGAAAGGAGAGAGAGAAAAAAAAGGAGACTGCAGCGGTCCAGAGGATAATTAACTAGTTGGGATTTGGTTCATTCTTTTTTCTGATGACGCCGGTCTCTTGCTCTTTTCAATATCCGTTTTCTTATTCTGGGCGAAGAAGAAGACTCCTGTTCCTGAAATTTGGATTTAGAATGCGTGTGGTCCTCCGTGTTTCCTTCTTCAAACTTGCCGGTACCAGGAAGCGACGATACCCATTAGCAGCAGTTGAAAATGCGAAAGGTGGAGCAGTACGTCCTGTATGTCCCTTACTGGCTAACGTATTTCAAGATGGCGCATGGATATGGAGCGTCTACCCCAGTTCATGTAAGCGCAAATGTAAAATTTCAAGCCAATAGGAATACTTGAAATTGACAGTGGTGGTCAATATTCATAAAAAAGGACAAGTTTGTGAAGGGCAATACAGATTTTCATAATAAACAACTACAAACGTTACACACTGGGGCTTTAACTTCCAAATAATTCTAAGGGTGGCATGTTTGACTTAACCATCAACAATAAAACACTACAATAAATTGTATTTGACATAAAACCTTTTAAAGCATTATGAAATTGCGAACAAATTTAGAAGACAGGGCACTCATCAACTTCAAGAAATACTACAAAATAACATGTCACCAATAGGTGGCACTGCAGAAACATTGTACATTTACAGTAAATTTACACACCACAATGATGATAATGAGTCTGATTCACTTGAAATTTGACACATTTAATAATAATAATAATAATAATGCATTTTATTTATAGGCGCCGGTGTATTTGTGTACAAAGCATTAATAGTCCCATTCAGGATTTAGATATTCTTCTACAATAACGTGATGGAGATCAGACCGTTAAATGTCTGACAGTAAGAAAAATGTTAGATCTACAAATGAATGAACCTAATAAAAACATACCAATTCAGTTAAAGATATTATTCTAAAAGCAAGCATTAGGCAAAGGATAGGAGACTTGAGAAGACCCTTCAGCACTGTAACTGGACTTAATTCAAAGTCAGAGCTAAAAACAACATGTCAGGCTAGTAAATGTGCAGTATAATGGTTCTTGAGGTTGGAATAGGTCAGAAACCTGGGTAAGATATTCCTAGAGAGTTCCTTTAAGAAGCAAAGTAAAGTGTCTGTTTCATACACAATTTCTTCCGGAAGTTATAAAACCTTATTACTTAGGTAAAACAATACATGTCCTATAAGCCCTATGAGTGTGGATTGCCACACTTTGCTGTGCACCGCTAGTCTATACTGTATGCAGGGCTAACCCTTTGTTGAATTAAACATACTTTTCTTTCTTTACATATTATATGATACAAAAAATAGTTTTCACAAGGAAGATGCAATAGGGGGTCCAATGGTTATTCTCTCAACAATGTATCGCACTTTCAGCACTCATACAGCAGAGGGTGGTACAGCTCTTTTCAGAGAGTAAGACAGAGATCACTTTAAAAACAGACCTGTGTCACATGTTGAATTAATGACATCACTTTTTTACTACTATAAAATATTAAGTATGATTTTTCCATGCTTGGTAATCATTGCTTTCTAAAAATCTGAATTAACAAATTCACCTAAATATTTTTTGTGTTGTCCATGTACTTCAGTACAGGGGCAGATTATTTATAACATCTTTATTTACACTGGGTAATATTTGTATAAAAATATACAGCACAGGAACTGCATGAGGATTTGAAAATGCTCAGTATCTATTGTGTAACTGATCAGAAAAATAATACGATATTAGCTGAAAATAAGTGAAAAACTACTGTTTAGCCTGTACTCATCCACTTGGAGGTCTGCTCCACCCGTGGGAATCAAAGTGGTGCCTGCTGTAAGTACGTTATAACTGTCAGACCCTATCACATCAACTTTCCACAATGTAACCTATCATCAAGCATATATTATATTACACAGACATATATTAACGCCTTCGTAGTTCAAGCAATGTCCACACACAGATACGCATGCACGCACGCACACAGGGAACCACACACAAATAAAAATGTAAATGTGCATGGGACAGTGTCAGGCGTGCTGACACTGGCACACGCCAACAGAAAAATCTTGGCCTGGCTAATGGAGTAAGGGAACCAGCGCTCCTAGTGATGTCAACAGGCCAACACACACATACTCCTCCACCCCCCTCCACCCACTCCTTCTCTCTCTCTCTCTCTCTCTCTCTCTCTCTCTCAGTGGGGAATGACATTCTTTCATTTAATTTCTTTTCCTTTGACACCTTCCTGCCAGAAGACACTGAACACGATACTAGTTTTTCTCTAAACTCGTCTCAGCTTCCAGTGCCTCCAAAGCAATACTGCAGACATGGCTCAGCAAATGTGATCAAGCACGAAAGCCTATGCATCTTCCACCGAAGGCTAAAAACACATCTCTTCCGACTACACCTTGGATATGTTGTCTGGAGTTTGCACCTTCAGGGTTGAAAGCATTTAATTGGAAGTTGCTTTGGATAAAAGCGTCAGCTAAATGACATGTAATGTAATGTAATGTAATGTAAGGCAAGGCAAGGCAGCTTTATTTGTATAGTACATTTCAGCAACAGGGCAATTCAAAGTGCTTTACAAAAAAATGATTAAAGTACAAGAATAAAAGTTACAGTGCAGTATAAGAAATTAAACATTAAAGAGCAGTTAAAAACAGTTAAAAATATAAAAGCAGATAAAATACAAGATTTTATGGTGCTAGTATGGGACAATGTATAAGCCACTGCTCTATACACGTAATCCACCTGCAATCGTTGCCATTCCCAGAACGGGCCGGTCTTACTTTTTAGTAGTTAGTGTTGACGAACTGACCGAAGAGCCGATTCGTGTCACTGAGCCGGGAGAATCGAGTGCCATACGTCAATGAACCAACTCACTCCTGTTTTTTTTACCTCATTAGCACCTCCACTGGAGTGGTGGTAGAATCAATCACGAAATGGGCTACCTCAAGCAGCACGATTCATTGGACCAAAACAGTTGTTGAAGAGTTGTTGATTGGAGACCACGCACCAGGCTACTGACCGAGACCGAATGTAACCGTGCAACAACCGCTTGAGTCTAATGTAATCAAGCGGTGTCTTGGTTCTCGGCAAGTTTGAGTTATTAACCAAGAGTTGTTAAATGTTAGAGAAGTGAATGTTGCAGGCTGTCACTAGGAGACCGTGCACCAGGCTAATGAACAAGACCGTAACCGTGCCTAATGCATGAGTCTATGTATTCAAAAGGCTCTCGGTTCTCAGCAAGTTTGAGTTATCAACCGATCCCAGAAGCCTTTATGTCTTGTGTCCCCCCCCCCCTACCGCTGCAGGCACATGAACCGGTGACCGAATCTATTAACTCAGTAGGCCAACCAACCGACTCGCGGAAAAGAGTATTTCTAATCACTAATGCATGTGTGGAATACATGCTGACCATTAAAACAGAAACAGGAAATTACATCATCACTGGGTATGCTCATTGATTGTCTATGATGCTCAGGCAGAGAAGGGGGGTGGGGGAAGCAGAGGCAGTGTGTTTAAGTGTGTGTGAGTGTGTATATGTGGAGGGTTGTGGAGGGCAGCGTGGTCACAGGTGACTGTCATGTTTAATAATGATTATCACCACGCACCTGCGCCCCCACGCTAATTAACTGGACGCATATGCAAATGAGTCCAGGGATTTAAAAAAAAAAAACAGCTCGTGGAGTGGCAATGAGCGGTTGTTCAGCTGCTGGATTTGATTAGGGTAATGAACGGTCAGCGATGGAGGCAACGGTGGTGGTAAAAGGAGGAGAGATAAAGGAAAAGGAGGATATTAGGGTGAGAGGAGAGGAAGGAAGATGTATTAGAAAGAGAGGGAGGAGGAGGAGGAGAGAGAGGTATCACCGAGGTAACATAATGGGAACAGGTGGACGAGTGGCCTGTTGACTGAGGGAATAAGAGGAGGGATGGAGGAGGAGGGTTGTCTTTGTGTGTTTTAGTGCAACCAATCCAGGGCCACAAAGTCTTACAGCATGTAAGAAAGCTCAAGGATTTCACAGCGTAAACACTCAAATTGTTCCATTATTGATTGCTAGTATGCATTCAAATTTAAGGAAGGGACAACATGGTGTTTCTGAGAGCAGTTGTCATTTGTATTTGATGTGTTTCCTCCCATGTTGCATTGTAACCCAGACACTCTCTGCTTTAGCTTCACCTGACTGAGGAGTGTGAAGAAAGAGAGACAGAATAAGAAGAGGGAGCGCCTTTGAAACACGTTCATTTATTCCGAATGCATTCCCAACACGCATTCTATATCTCCATACTGTGATCCGAGCCGTGCATGCATATACAGCTACCTCTAACAAAGCAAATTGCGGTTCATTCAACTCGATGGCCCCAATCTCAGTCGGGGAGGCAGGCTCGTCACTCACACAGATAAGGGTGAATTAGGGTCTCGCTCTGGGTTTTACATTTCAATTTAGCCTCCGGCTTCAGAGCCATTAAGGGCCTAATCTAAAGCTCGGTCCACAGGGTTCTCCTTTCCTACCAATCGCAATATTGTTTTATTAACTTTCCAGTATGCTGGAATGAAACTCCAACAGATTCATTACTTCACATTAAGTTCATATTAGGGTTATTTGTGATAGGAAGACCTCTTATTTAAGGATGTGCAAGTAGTCAATGTGTTTGAAATGCAGTGTTGCTGTATAACCAGCTGGTTCATTTGGGCAAGCAGAACAGAGCGTGTGAGTGTAATTGCAAGTTGATAATGTGCCTGGGCATGCAGAATGACCAAGACAGCTCTTGCCAACAAAGCGTGGAGGAGGGAGGGAACATTGTGCAGGTGCAAAGTCAAAAGGGGACCGTTACTCTTTTAAGATGACTCTCTGCAGATCAGGCAGTGATGCAGATTGTGCCTAATACCAGCATCAACTTTTAGCTTGACTTATGTTTACAGAATGTTTGAGGAAAAACATCTTCAATAAAAGCTAATGAAAAAACCGTGACACGTGCCAATGGGATGCAATATGTGGTATACGCAATATGTTAACATGTTACACTTTGAAAAAGTTATTACAAATCACTTATTACATTACCTTCGCCTATAAACAACTTCCAAGCATCACATCTTCAGTATGTACAAACAGAAAACAGGACATTGTGGTTTGACAAGCAGCTAGCCCTGGAGCTATGAGCTAGCTTAATGTTAGCCCCGTGGTGCTACAGAAGTCCAGTCCTCCAACTGTAAACAAAACCAGATCATGCTTGAATGCAGGCTTGCCAGTGGCTAACATCGGCAAGCCGGTTTACAATAAAAAACACACAACAAAAAGCCTAAATAAGAAAGCATAAAAGAGTATCTGGAGGCTAACCACCTTCGCAGGTCAGAGTTCAATTTGACCAGGTAGATGTGCTAGGCCGGACAACAGAAAGATCATGTTTCTTCACACTTTTTAGGATCACACTACCAGACTACAAACTATAGTTCACAGCTTGTGAATGCTCTCAATATTTATTTATTTATTACCTGCATCAGGTCTGTGACGTCCTTTTTCAGGGCAGTGCGAAGCAAAGTCCAAGTGATGCAGCATTAACGGGCATAGGCCGAAAACAGCCCTCATTTAAACAACACGGGGCTGCATTGGTGGAGGGCAGTAGTTGAAGCTACCGGTGAGACAATGAAATATGATTCAGGAAGTCCAGTTGGAGTAACAGATTAATGTGTTAAAAGGTTTATGAGATGCCAAAACACAGCACAGCGGCTTGTAATGCTCACAGACAGGATTTTACAACTCTGGAAAGTTTTCATGTTGGCAACTCTTTTATCTTTTGTCATGACAGTTGCGAGGTAAACAGTTAAAATACAGCATTCAAATTACAAAGAAATCTACCTGGAATGCTTACATGGAATGCATGTATTTGATTGGCCGATGCAGCACCTTGTCGGTTGAAGTTGCGTTGTTTTAGTTGGTAATTGTAAAATGATTACTGAAGTTCAAATGGTAATTCTTTACATTAGCGTTACTGGAAAAAGTGATCGCAATATTGTAACATGTTACAAAGTAATGTCTTATAACATAACACTGGTTAAACCCAATATTACCCATGATGCTGCTAGCCACCGATCAGTGAAGAAAAAGGTGAAACTTCTTTCCTGGAAACTCACTATGAAGATCTGCTTTCCTAACCTCCCACCGTGGCCTCATCTCATCTCTCCTGTCTGTAGCTGTTACTATTTATCTACAAACTGCCATAACTACACCCACATATACACCTACAGGTCAACCCCCCCACCTTTTTCATGCACAGGTTGTGTCAGTTTGCCCCACTCTGGGGCTTTTGGTGTGGCCTGTGTTCCTGAGCCCAGCGAGCAACAGGGGCCGTGGGGGATGCTTGCCAACAACAGAAATGATGTGTGTCTGTGTGTGTGTGTGTGTGTGTGTGTGTGTGTGTGTGTGTGTGAGAGAGAGAGAGAGAGAGAGAGAGAGAGAGAGAGAGAAAGAGAAATGGGGGGAACATGTGGTAGTAATCTGGGTGTTTTACTGTCTGGCTCTGGTGGTGAAAGTGTTGGGCAGGGGCTACGAGCGGTCTGGATCGTGTCAGAAGCCGCCGGAGTCAGGTTACCCTGACAGACCAGACTGGGAGAGAGTACAGTGGGGGAGAAAGGGAGGGAGAGAGGTAGAGAGAGAGAGTTGAGGGGATAAACAAGGGAGTGAGGGATGGGACTGGAAAGTAAGAGAAGTGAGGTGGTGGACTTGCGAGAGCCAACCCTCTGACTTATTCTGTCCTCCCTCAGGACATTTTTATTAATCTCGGTGTGTATGTGTGTGCTTGTGTGCAGTGCCTCTATGTGTGTGTGTGTGTGTGTGTGTGTGTGTGTGTGTGTGAACCCGGGCCAGAGGACTCCAAAAGACGACCACTTGAACTAGCCCCAGCTGAGAAAACAAATGGCCTTGGCTCTGTCTCTCCCCTCTCTTCTCTTCTTCTCCCCTCATCCAATTTTCATCTCTTTTTTCTCAACGATGGGCATTTAATCAAGTAAGGGAGCTAATCAAAGCCAGAGAAAGGCTCCTGAACCCTCAGCTATCTCCTCCTTAATCCTAAAGCTCTGCTTCTCATTTGCCATTGACCTAGAGGACCAGACTTGTCCACTGAACAGGGACATAGGGTGTGTGTGTGTGTGTGTGTGTGTGTGTGTGTGTGTGTGTGTGTGATGTATATCCATATTCTAATGCACAGTAAAATGAAATGTCAACAAACCTCTTCAACTGTAGTGTATAAAACATGCAGAGGATGAGATGAATAGGGTTCAGGAATGAGGGAGGAGAGGGGAGAAGGAAAGAAGAGAGAGAAGGAGACGAGCAGGATGTAGGAGGCACACAGGGTCACGGGGGTTGAGGTGATAAGTCGCCTGCTGGGGAATTAATAGGGAGCAGATGGCGCTACCTTTACTTAATGTAGGGGTGTGGATACAAGAGGAGAGATCTATCAGTCTGTATGAGAGTGAAGTCTGCCGATGGCTGGCGGGCCGACTCCCCCACCTGAGGAGGATTTAGCACATTCCTGCCTCACTGTGAACTGGGAGGTGTCAGTGGAACGGCAGAAGTTCGCTGTCAGAGAGAGGGATTTAAAATAATAAAATGTTGTTTTTTTTACTTGCATGATGAAATGAGCTGAGAGTTCCTGAAGGTGAAGAGGTTTGCTGTTGTCACTTTGAATCCCCAAGGTCCTCTATTGATGAATAGTAATATTACGTTTTCCAGTTTTAATCCAGTTTTCAAGCTTCTATGTTGTTTTTGCTTACTATCATTACACTTTCCTAAAGTCTGGTTATCTCTCAGTCTGATAACGATAATTAAACTCTGAACAATCAGGGCTCTTTCATCCTTCTGAGGGAATCAATTCAAACTAAATTGGTTTCCACAGTAGTAGGTACAGTGTATAAATAATCAATTTTTTTAATATAAGAAAACTCTGAGCTCTAAATGCCACCTGTTATCCTCCTAGTCTGTACCGGAACAGAAAATGGTTTGTCCCATATAATAATAGTAACATTTTACCCAATTTAAAACAGCAATTTCTGGACACAAAAAGCAATATTTTATGACCGGTACAACTGACTTTATTGTCTTCCTCAACCTGACCCACTCCCAGTTATTTCTATGGATACAGCAAAGGAACCAGTGGGAGCTGAGTGGGCCTATCACTCTTATCACTTTTGTGATAATGGCCGTCACATAAAAGATGACCCGGTGAACTCCACAAATGCCAGAGTGGCCCAATTAGCCACTATGCATTTCATACAATTTGCAAAGGGCAAATGTTCCCAAGCTGTAATTATGTACTCACATTGCCCACCTTGGATGACCTGCCAACCAGTCTTGACGTCCGTCTGTTGTAGGGGTCACCATGACAGTGCTGGCAAAAACACAGAGAAAAAAATGAGCTGCAGGGTCTATCATTGTGTCTGTAATTGGTCAAGTTGCGCTTGTTACCTAGTAGCGAATACATAATGGTTAGTGCTGATTGCACTGTGAGATGGATGAGGAAATGTCACTGTGGGGGATGGAGGATGCTGTTGGTTATGTCTTCAGTTTAACGGTGCTGCCTCTTTCACCGGCATCGATTAGTGATGACATAGAACAAAATGTCATTTTATGACTATTGTAAGGCCATGAACGCCTTTGATTTGCTCCTGGATGCAAAGGTCTGCTCCAGCCCTGACCATTTCGCTGACGGAAATAACCTTCATCTCTAGGATGATGAGCCTACAACATCATGCAGTTCATGGTCGGCCTGCTGCCAAGTACTCACAAACAAGCTTGGAGGTTGTCTGGCCAGAGGCTATAAGCAACATTGCTCCAATGGTCACTGAGGCTCACAAACCCCTCTGCCATAAAAAAGCTGTGAGTTGAGGAGGAAATGATATAGTCGTACACCCAGAAAGCTCAATGAAATTAAAAACAATGGGCCATCTCTGCTCAGATTACCTATTCTTTCAGATCTTTCTTTCTTTCACAACAAGTCATTTTTACATTTCAGTTTTAATGAACAAAATATAACAATTTCATTAGTGAGCTTTAGAAGTGCTGGTGGGCAGATTTTTGTTACCTCAATGACCACTGACAATCACTGACTGAACCTAACTGTGGAATTATGTGAGATCACTTATCAAAAGACATCTCTGAAGTGGTTGTAACACGTTTCTTGGACGTTATTTTAGTGAAAAAAGTCCTTTAAAAATGACAGTCCATTGTGATGAACAGTACCTTTAACAATTCAGTGAGATGACCTGTCTTAACCTATTCAAGGTTCTCCTCCTACCGAGGTCCATCGGTGTTCAGGAGATGCTGCTGTGAGGCAGGCCCTCCCTAATGTCTCCATTGCCTGCACCTGACCCCGCTAGCCAGCAGTGGCCAAATTTAGTTTGGAAACGTGCCACCATGGGAGAACCGACAGGCCCATTAATCAGCAGGAGTCTCCCCCCTACTCATCCTGCAGGTCAGGGAGGGAGCAGCACACACACACACACACACACACACACACACACACACACACACACACACACACACACACACACACACACACACACACACACAAAGATACACACATAGAGATACGCACATAGAGATACACACAAGCTACCTCAGTATACAAACACAAAGCACAATAGCGCAAAACACACACTGACTAAATAAATGATCACTGAAACTTTACGGTAAAAAAACTCTGACAGCAACCCCTCTCCTTTCCCTTCCCCTTCTCTTTGCCTATACACACACACACACACACACACACCCACACCCACACCCACACACACACACACACACACACACACACACACACACACACACCTGGTCAAAGCCTTCCATCGCTCCCCGTCTGATCCAGTCTCATATCCCAGCTCTCGGTCTGAGCCAGGTTTTCTGTCAGCCTGGGGCCCGGTCGTAGGGGTTATACACACAATGCTACCCCTGGCTCACACTCCATGATGCGAGGGATGAGGAGAACACATGCACACACACAGGACCAACACACACAAACATTAAAAACACTCTTTGTGACCCTCAGGAACACAAACACACAGACACAGAGACCATCTGCAAAATATGATAGATTGATGTGTTGGATCTGAGCCGGAGAATCCGTAGTTTTTATAAGACCTGGATGAATGTGAAGTGGAAAATATATGTGGTGTAAGGCCATGTTGAATGTGACGTTTATTATCATGTCTGAGATGGACTCAAAGTGCTCTCACTTTTGGGAATACGCAGAGAAATCAGTAAAGATGTCCAACTTTGTCTGTAGAGATTTTTTACATCACCTGTTATTGGAAAGTGAAACTGCAGCTTTGAAGCAGCCGCTAATTGACTTGTAATCAGTGTTTACTATCTCGCAATTAACACTCAGAGACAATGAGATTGGAGGATGTAGCACCAGCAGAAGGCATTTATTGGGCAATATCCCTAAGGTGTGGGACGATGCCAGAAAGTAACCGGAGAGAATGTGTCTGATAACTGGTACGCATTTATATGCAGTGTCACTGGTGCACTTATCATTTCTAATGTGAAACTCTGCAGGGAGATGAATGGTGGGATTGGGTTAGATTAATGAAGGTTACCAAAGTCCCCAGATGTTTCTGTGGTAATTAGAGGCCTTTGTTTATGAGGAAAACAAGTCACATCAAGAGCAAAGCATTCATTATAATTTTTCATAATCTTAATAATTCAAGTGTAGCTGCTTCATTTTGTTCCCAATTTATCATGCTAATGTTATGAATAAATTGACATAAATTGAACACTGTTAAGTCGGCTAGTAACAGATTTTGATAGAGCAAAATGATTGAATATTTACAACAAATCAATAGGTCTATGAGTTTGCTGAGTGATAACGTAATGTAGCTATTCAAAAAGTGCATTGTTTTATAGCTTTGCCGACATGCAAACATATGAATAATTAACCTTTCTCAACACTCATTCTCGGAAAGTCGACAATTCAAGCATCGTTTCTTCCTGGAAATTAATCTGCCTGTATAGCAGGCAGGATGCTTTAAGCAGGATTTTAATGTCCACTTGACTGATATTATCACATTACTAAATAGTTTGCACCAAATAGCCTTATCCTCACGAAACACTTGAAACCATTGAGAGCTTCAAAGCAGCTGCTTAATTTCAGCCAAAATGATTTTACAGTTAAAGGCAGATGAGCACCCTGATTTCCACAAGGTGACTTTGGTAGCGTGTGTTGTCAGTGGGCAGGTTTAGCTGGACAGTGCTTGGTTGCATTTTGTCTCGCCCCAATTGTCTTGTCAGAAATCAATCGGAGATCACAACGTGGTTTTGCAGCAGGAGCCCTCACTACAGCGTAAATATTTCATCCTGGACTCACATCAAGGGGCTTTTAAAGATGTGTGCTGGACCATGCTCCCCTATTGCTGCCCTCTGAAAGTGACAGAGCTTGCGTTTTAGCCCACTTCAGGACCAGGTTAAATCAATTAAAATCTATTATTCATATGACAGTGCAGTGACCTCACTGAAAGCCCCTGTAATTTAAGAATAGAAAGGAGAAAAGGAACTGGCAGTGAACTTTGGCTTCTTGAGTTTTAAAGAAAATACAGGGAACAATTGACCTTGTTTTAAAAGTCAGGCCTTGAAAAAATTGTGTGTTTTTTCCAAAGATACTATTAGCCTTAAAATGGTAGATAAATGAATGCAGTTATATTGCAAGGACTTTTGTGATCGGGACCTCATGTTCAGCAGTCGTCCCATGCTTATTTGGAAGAAAATTGGCTCCACATTTTAGATTGCACATAAATACAGTCTCACTTAGACTGGGACATATCATCTTTACCACCATGCTTAAAAATCACCCTTACAAGGTCACTTGTAAAGAGCTGTAGTTGTGCTCTCAAGGCAAGCATGGCAAACCGCCTATTGTTCAGCAAAGTGCAACTCTCTTCTTCTCTTTGTAAGGAAGATTTTCAGTGGTATAGCCTCCATAGATGGCGGCAGGCTGTTTGGTCGGATAATAAGCAGAGAGAAGTCAGAAGGAGAGAAGTCATTAAGACCTGCTCACATATAATCATCGTGACGCCATCACCATCTCTCTATCTCTTTCTTTTTTCTCGACCGTCTCTCCCGTTTGCTCTCCTTCTCCCTCTCAGATAAAAGGGCCTTCTCACGCTGCATGGCGAATGAAAATGATGGAGGATGATAAAAAAGAAAGAAGGGAAAAGATGAAAAGTGGTTTTGAAGTGGTTCGCCACATTAGTTGGCTTCCCCCTACCGACCTTTCAATTTAAGCAAACAATACGTTGACTCAGAGACGTGCCAAGCTTGGGTATTTGTGGAGGCGAGAGTGAAGCTCACAGAAAATAAGTAAAAATGAGATGGATGGCCAAATAGAGCTATATATGGATAGATAGATAGATAGATAGATAGATAGATAGATAGATAGATAGATAGATAGATAGATATAGAGAGATGGATAGATAGATTCCCTCACTGCAAAGAAGAAATAATCTTTGTACATGCACATTCTTTCGTTTTGCGGTTTTTAGAACTAGGGGCACCTGATTGTGTCACATTCGACCACACATCATGATTTAGTTTGGAGAGAAAAAAAGAAATGGTCTGTATATGTAATTTTGTGCCTGTTTTTGCTTGGAAGAGAAAACCAAAATGCTTTGTTGTACAACACTCAGGGCCAGATGTACTAACGCTTTTGCGCCCACTTCAGGCGTATTTGTGTCGCAACGTGCGCGTAAAATCATGGCGAGGTATGTACAAACAGGCCGCAATGATGTAAAAGCGCAAACTGCATGTCGTGGGAGCTGAAAAGGGCAAATTGCGTTTTTCGTGTCATGCATATTTATTCATGGGAGGGTCGCGGGGAAAGTGGGAGTTTACCGTAAAGAGATGGGAGGGGAAGCGTAAAGAGCGCTTAATTACGTATTCCGCGGTATGTACAAAAACCGGCAGTGATAGCGCGCCTCTATTTTGCGGTGAAAATTCTCCGCCTCTTAAAAGCAGGTGTAAACCTGGAAGCGGGTTTCCTCACATATGCCTCCTGGTGAAATGACAGCAGTAATCCGAGCAAGACGAAGACATAGGCCAAGGAGACGAGCTGAAAGGAGTTTTGCCACAAGGATCACAGATTAAGCAGCCATGCAAGATTACAGTTACTGGAAGAAATCAAAGATGACATCGAATCTCCGACTCAGAGTTCACATTCCAGCAGTTGTTAAACTCCTCGCTACATTACAAATATTGGCATCAGGATAATTTCAAACAGTCATAGCATCAGCAGTGGGAATATCGCAGTCTGCACTCAGCCGTATCATAGCACAAGTACTTACAGTTTACGCTATAGTGGGCGGAGAAAGGCGCTAATTACGGATGACCTGCAGGTTTTTGTAAATATGGCGTAAACTACGGTATCATTGCGTTCGCTATCTGCGGGTGAGCCATGGCGCTGATAACGCTACGTTCGCAAATGTACGTACATCTGGCCCTCAGTGTCTATAGCCATGCTAGCAGCTCTGTGAGGCTGTACTGAAAGGAACATGCCGACTTATTGTGACTTTAGCTTATTCACCGTATCCCCCAGAGTTAGATAAGTCCATACATACACCTCTCATCTCTGTGTGTGTTGTAACTCTGTCTTATTTTGTCACTTATTGGGAGCAGTAGGCTAGATGGAACTGTTTACCTCTAGGATCTGTGCTAGGCTAAGCTAGCGGTGGGTGCGTCAGAAAGAGTTACAACATGCACAGAGATGAGTAGGGTACGTATCGACTTATCTTACTCTGGGGGATAAGGTGAATAAGCTAAAGTCACAAAAAGTTGACATGTTCCTTTAAGCATAACGGTGCTTTGAGCTAAATGCTAACATTTTTGTTTGTAGTCCGAGAAGTATTGACCAATCACATTTGAGCAGGCTTTGGTTGCATGCAGGAAAACAGTCTGTGTGGACAGCAAAAGAGGCATTGATTGAAATGCAATCTCTGAACCTATCGGCTATCGTGTGACACTAAATATTTTTTTTTAAATGTATCTGCCTGTATATGCATATTCTTATTGGCTGTTGTCCCCAGAGGCTAAATCGCTGTTAGACTGATAGTCTATGGGTTCCGAAATTGGTGGGGAACATATATGATGAACCTTATGGTGGCGCAATAGAGGAAAATACAAGGGATCACCAAAGTCGTCAGGAGACACTCCCTTCTGCAGCCTCTGTTCCTTTGACGCTAACTCCTCTCTGCACCATCCATGACCAAGCACTGAACCGGGCATGACAGGGCCTTCTCCATAGCTGCCCTCTCCCTCTGGAACTCTCTCCCAAACACATCCGTGACTGAACCAATCTGTTTGAAATTACTCAAAACTCACCTTTTTAAAATGGCTTTTAATGTTTCATTTAATGTCCTGCTACCTTGTGTATTTTTACTTTTCTAGGATGTTGTCATGTAAAGCAGTTTCAAAAAGCGCTCTATACATAAAATGTGTTGGTCTGTGTGTATTCATGCATGTACTGCACCTTTGAATGCATGCCTCGTTTACATGCAGGTGTCTTTGTGCCTCGTACCCCTCCAGGGCAGCATCAGTAGCCGACGGCTGTAAATGGACGCTCACTATCATTTAGGATGGCGTAACGCATCCACCAATCACATGATCCTCTTCCTCCTCATACCCTCTGGCCTCAGCTGGTACCATGGCATTATCAGAGAAGCAAAGCAGCCATTTATACAAACATACGCACATACTGTACCTACACACGCATGCTCCACCTCTTATGGCTTCAGGGCCATTCCAGGAATGTCAGAGATAGTTTCACCCTTTGTATCTCTCCTCTTTCACCAACAATGAAT
This sequence comes from Gymnocephalus cernua, assembly GCA_023631565.1. Taxonomy (NCBI): domain Eukaryota; kingdom Metazoa; phylum Chordata; class Actinopteri; order Perciformes; family Percidae; genus Gymnocephalus; species Gymnocephalus cernua. The sequence continues at coordinate 32,573,664 of CM042427.1, read as the reverse complement.
GATGGTGGCCTGCGTGGTTTGAGATTGTCATGGCCCAGAAACCCATTCTGAGTGACTGAAATGTAATAAGGCCATCTAGCCTCTGAGGGTAGATAATGAAGCCAGCACAAAGTGGTGGTAAAATCCTAGGTTGATGGCAGTCAAGTGGGAATTTCAAATTGGTACAAACAAGCTGAAAAATATGGTGTTAGAATTTAAAACATACGTAAGGAATGCAGCCGTTGTACACTGGACTGGAAATATTTGCAGCCTCATATAATTTCATCTTAAACCTAGCATTGCTTGGCTTGCTCTACTTAAAAGGTACTATCCACTTACTCCAGAAGAGTAAGCATATTGTTTCTATCTAATTGACACTAAGCTCATGGCTTTTACCATGTCAACACTGGATTACTGCTGCCTTTGAGCCCATGGAGTGGTTGACTTGGCCCACATTCAGACCTTGTTTTCCTTTCCACTCTGTCGTTCGCTGTTCATACACATATAGTCGGACAGGCTCACATGCTCATAGTGCCACATGTGCACACACACGGAAGCACTCACTTCATCTTTCTCTCTTTCTCTTTCTCTCTCTCACACACACACACACACACACACACACACACACACACACACACACACACACACACACACACACACACACACACACACACACACACACACACACACACACACCATGTCTCTCTTTCAATCCCCATCTCTCTCTCCCTCTTTTCTCTTTATACACACACACACACACCATGTTCCAGCATTAGACAAGTGTTCCAAGGCCAATTTCCCTGCTGCTGAAAGTCCCTTTCTCCCAGAAGCCCCTTTTGGTTCAGAGGCTAGAACGGCTAGCGATTGGCCGGTCAGAGGCTAGTCTAGTTGGTGATTGGCCAGCAAACGCCCCTGGTGCACGGTGACAGTAATTAGCACACGCCAACCATTAACAAACACAGATTAGGCATGAACCCGCATGGCATGCTGCCATCGCCGTGGTGTGTGGATGTGTGTGTGAAGAGTGGTATTCCCCTTGTGAGTGTCTGGGTAGGTCTTATTTTTGCGGTTTGTGTTTGTCTGTATTCAAGACTTGGCATGTGTGAGTGTGTTTGTTGCTGGTGCTGCTTCCATATGCCTTCTTTTTCTGCCTGTGCATTTATCCAACCTGTCTGTATTCACAAGTGTATGTGCATGCACACGCGAGCGTGTCGGTGTGTGCATATGAGTTCAGCCTCATTTCCTCCATGCCTGCTGGTCAATTTTGGCATTTGGAGAGAAAGATGCTGTGCATTGCCCACAGCTCCTTCGCTCCCAGCACTGAATTAGAGATGGGGCTATGATATGTGGAAATGATTTTTTAAACGCCACCAATCTCTGATTCCCTCCCTCTTTTCCTTTCTCTCTCTTTCTCAGTCATACCCCCCCCTCCTGGGCTGGTGAATCCACCCTGCTGTGTGCGCTTAATGAAAGATAAGAAGACTCCTCCACCACTGACACTGAGCCATGGACCCTCAGAGGACTGCGCTAATCTGCTTGGCCCCTAATGGGGGCCACTTTGTGTCTGCCGAGGATCATTTCATATCAAACAAATTGTGTCCTGTGAAACCCATTACATTTTGGGCCCTTTGGAGATGCTTCGCCCTTAGCTGACACATAGAGGACATCTTCGGCCCGACTTTTGATGCTGTAAATATTTCTTGAGATGGTCTAACATTGAGCATCTCTTTTTTTTTTTTCTTTTCAAAGATGGGCTTTGTGCATCTCTAAAACCTGTCCGCTCTTTCATTAAACAGTGATTGCAAGGGTGGGGGTTCGAACGATGAATGAGAGAGTCGACGGGAAGAAAAAAGAGAGGGTTAAGAAAGTGGGAAATGGAGGATAAAGGGATAACAGAGGGAGCGTTGAAGGGTTAATGAACTCGGATTCTCATCTTACGTGTATTCAGTTTCGTAATTGTCTCTGCATGCGGCATATGCCGTCAACATCAGGAAATTCAAATAATATTAGTAATAGTTGTAATATTAGAAATGTTTGACATGTTTAAAAATATATTCATTCACATGTGATGATGGCCATGTGATGATGGCTCAGAAATCATTAGCTTCAACGTGGAATGTGAGTTGTTTATTTAAGGTAGAAAATATGGTTAAAGGTGGAATAAAATAGCCAACATGCGGAGGTGTGAAATCACCATCACAGACAACATGTTCCTAATACATCTTTACTCACCCTGCAAGGCACTACTGTCACGGTAAGCAGCAGCAGCTGCAACACATGTATAGTACATTTCTATTTGTATTGACAATAGTGTAATCTGCTGGGACAGTGTCACCCCTTGTGCAGGTCATCACTCTTAATGTTTACGTTATGTGTCTGTCCATATGAATGCATGTGTGTGTGTGTTTCTGTGCTCATTGTCTGGTGTGTGTTTTTATGTGTGCATGTGTCTGTATGTGTATGCCATCAGTTCTGCCAGGGAAAAAACAGGGAGGGGGGTGGGAGAAGAAAATGATCCGGGGCCGATACATATGAAACAGGAGGGCTCATACATAAACATAGCTCCAAGGCCCCGGGGCCAGGCAATCTACGAGGCAAATTGCTCACCAGTCAGCCATGGAGGCCGCACTGTTTACTATGCATGAGGTCTTGTGACATACTTTAAAGCTGCCCCTGTAACAGGATGACTGGGCCAGTGGAGTTGGCTTTTTCTATTGCTGTGGTATTCTTTTCTGTGAAGAATATGTAGTGGGTGGAGAACGGATCATCGTTTTACTCTGCGGAGCTGTTGTGTGGTGTACAGTAGATGCTGCATGAAAGGCAAAATATGAGTGTTAGGGTATGACTGGCTGTCTCTGTGTCTGAGTGTGACAGTGGGTTCATTTGTGTATGAGTGTAGCAAGAATAGTGTTGTTTAGTGTGACGCAGGTATGGGGGTTATTTCAATGTTGTTTTTCAGGTTATTTTTGGGACATTTTGGCCTTTACAGATAACAGATTCAAATCACAGACAGGAAACATGGGGAGAGAGAGAAGACATGCAGCAATCGAATGGACGATGTTGCAATTACATGCTTTGCATCTGAACCATCAGGTCACCCCATTCGCTGCCTTTGTTTGTGATGGACAACTTGGAATACCTTATGTCTAAACGTGTCCATTGAAAAAGAAATCTACAAAATCTATGAGAGTAAATAAACAGCTGGTGGTGCTAATTATCCCGTTGGGTGCCATTAAATCATTGCAGAAGAAGAGGCCATAACAAGATAATTAAACAAGCGTGAGTCAAACCTCAAGATTTTTCTAAAAACGGATGGACACGGACTGTTTTTCAGAGGTCTGATCAAATAGTTTCTTTCTAACGCGCCATTGCTCTCATCTTTTACGGGAGCTGGATTCTTGCGATATCAGGAGATCACGCAAAAATTGCCGGATCACATATCACATGAAAATCCATCTTGTCAGGCTTCAAGTAATGCGTTTGTGTCTGAGCAACTGGCGGTTTGGACCAATCAGCGTCCGCTGAGGAGCTACCGGCAGCGTGCGTGGTTTAGCTGTGCGACTGTTCGTTCAAAACAACAATGGCCCAAGTGACAGACAGATGGTTCATCCAATCACCTGCCAGGTATTTTTTTAAAGTGCCTGGTCTTTTCCAAACAGTTTCTACTGACGGCTTCTCAGATGGTTCTGTGTAACAAACCATCTGGCGCCTTAGGTTACCATTGCTTTATTTTGGGGTACAAACAATCAAACAAAGCACAACCAAAACAACAATTTTCAGTATTTCAGAATCACACAGAAATCAGTTGTACTCAAAGTTTCTCACATGTAAACATGTAAACAGCAAACCATAGTGGCCTTTAGTTTCATGCAAGCAATAATTCTGTAAGAATGATAGATGTTTTGAATGAAACTCTTCACCCCATACCCCATCATTACATGGGAACAGGAATAAATACAACTGAGCAGGACAGAATAACATAACCGTATGGGAAGAGATGTTAACATGTAAACAAGCCACCGGGACCACAGCTGCTGCCACTGCCTGCATTTACCAGCCCAGTATCCCAGGGGGAGCCCTCCTCAATTCAATTTCAATCTGCTCGACCCCCAGGGTCCAAGTTCAAGTTCAAAGTCAGGCAACCGTGGCACCAACAGGAGAATTGCCCACCCACGAGTCCTAGCCTAGAGTGAACTATTCCAACTATAAATGAGATCAGGACAAATCCAATACTAGATCTATTTAAATGTCCTTTACAAAAATGTGTCTTTCCGTGACTGTGTATGTGTGTGTGGAGGGGCTACTGTCACATTACAAACACCTTTGCTGCCTCTCTCTCTCTATTTCTCTGTCTATCTGTCTTTATCCCTCTCCCTCTCTCTCAGGCTATAATTATGCTAATAGTATGTATATAGCTGTGGCCCTGGAGGCTTGGGGCGTATTGAAGGCTCCCAGGTCTTTCTCTCCTGTAACAGTATTAGGGTGCTATTGAAAGGCGGACGGTGGGTGAGAAGGGGGGCAGGATAGAGAGATAGTGCGGGGTGGCAAATGGGACATGACCACCGTGCTCTCTGTCACGACGCCGCCCATTGTCTGGCCAAAGAAAAGGGCCTCTGCCGCCAGTGAGACAATAATAAAGGAGCAAGAATGGGCTGTGCATATTAAACAACACAACGGGCCGTGTAGACCAACCTGCATGGGTACGATGAAGGGGAAAGAGGAGGAAAACAGACGAGAGAGAGAGACGGGTGTGAAAGGAGTGGGAGGGAGTGAGGGAGTGGTTGAGAGAAAAGGGTGGATGATGTAAAAAAGGCACAAAAAGAGAGAGGCACAGAGATAACTGTAAAAACAGAAAATGGTTTGTTTCTTTAAAAAGATGACACCTGCTAATGTCATAAGTTTACTTCAGCATACAATGGAGTCCAGACGCCACATCCAGGCCAACCTCTGTTCCGTTGGCCTCTGACATGGTGCAATCTGTCATGGAGAGTTTCTTTTATCGTAAAAATGTAAACATGTACCTGGTATCACTTAACCCGTATGTCCTTTTTGGGGTGGAGATCCTGGTTCTTTATTATCAGCTCAAAAGACAGACGCAGCGTGTTTTATCCTCTTGATACTTAATAACTTTTCCTATGATGAGAATTGCATTTTACCATGATTTTGAACTGACAACGTTTCAGAAGTCTGCTACAGAAAATTACGCTTTACCTCTTCTGTAAAACTAGTACAGTGCCCGTTGAAAATGTGCCTGTTTGGAACAGGCCAATTGCTTGGCCTGTGGTATGGCTGCTTGTAGAATTCTTCAAAACCAAATTTTACCCAAAAAATGACTTACAGAAGGACCCCAAACCACTTAATATGCAACTCCACGGTATAGCCTACTACTGACTTACTGATTTACCTGACAGAGAACATTGCAGATTCAGAATGTAATCACAAAATATCACGATGAAAATGTGGAGTAATCAGACATTAGTGTCATGGTCTCATGGCAGTGTGCTACCCACCCGGCCTGTTATGAGAGCTAATCAGCACAAATCTGCATTCATCAACCACCAGAACCAGACTGTTTGTGTGTGAGTGTGCAGAGAGAGAGAGAGAGACGGTGTTGTCTTGGGTCGTATGTTAACCAGCAGAGGTGTTAATTTCCATACAGGTTTAGTGGCTTGACGGTTAATGGTGAAGTAGGGGATTTGATTTGCGGGGGTATTTTGGCGACGGTAATGTTATTAGTGTTGTAAGTTGGCTGTAGACTTAATTAACCTGACCCAGGGTGAGTCTGATGAAAACTGCTGTGTCTGCCCGTTTCAACGCTGAGATTTTCTCGCATTGCACAGCGCTGTGAAGGAATAATCTCCGAGATTACGTTATGTTCTGCCTCTGTTTAGAAGTGGTGAATGTAGGCTACAGCTCACAGCAATTTAATACTATATAGTGTTGGCAAATGGCTTTTTATTGAGTTTGCTCTTAGCGAAATAATTGACACTGAAAAGCGTTATTTCACACAACAGTCGCGATGTTCCTTTGAGCTATCTGCTTGTGCTCCAGGAAAGTGAAGAAAAGTTAGTTTGGTATATCCAGCAATCATGTAGCTAACGTTGGCTGTTGTAAAGCGTTCTGCATGTGGCGTCTGCGTGTCATGTGCAGGTTACCTTCCCACCAACCATGCCCCCAAATACGGACACACACGCATACATACATACATACAAATATGTCTCACTTTATTAGATAGATATGCGTCTATACAATGGATGCTATATATCTGTGATTGATACACTACAGAATACAAAGCATGCAAACTGTGTCAACTGTTGGTTTCTTCCTCATCCCAATTATCCACTATCATTCTCTTAATTATTATTTGTCATTTTATGCCTTTGTTAGACAGCTGACAGTAGGAGAGGAAGACGTACAGGGAGATGTTGTGGCACATGGTCAGTGCTTCAGCTTTCCAACTTTTTATCTCTAATGTCTACGTTGCTTGTACCTCCCTGTCCAGCTACTGTTTCAGCCACGTCTGGATGAGCCATGACCACTCGACTGGCCTTACTATGTCATGCTGGTGACATTGAATCCCTGAAACTTTTGTACTTGTGGGAAATGGGGTTTGTTAAAGGTCAGTACAAACAGAAATATGAAATAAACACGATATTATTAAAAACTGGAGTGAAATACAGTTCCACTCTGAATTTTTATTTATTGCAAATGCCAATGTGGTTTTCTTACCCTGAAGTTCCAGTTTTACAAAAGAGATGCTACACGTCAAATAGTCCAACACCTCATTCATACTGCAAGAACCAGCTTCCTGTGTCCCCCCCTCCCTGCCTGAGTATGTTGAGAGGTGTCAACAGTAAAGGCGTGGGTGAGGGAGGCTCTACCATGGTTCACGGCTATCGCATGTGCCTCGGCAGCTATGCAGCGTGGCTACCATCTGTCCGTATGTCACACAGTGCGCTGCTCTCTCACTTTCTCCCTCTTTCTTTTTGCACATCCTCTGCCCTTCTCTCATCCTCCCATCCTCTTAATCTTTTATTTTGCTTCCTGTCCTCTTTTCATTCTGCCTCATCTTCCACATACATGAGCATGAGGTTATCAGATCATTAAAGAGAGACAGAGAAGAGACTCTGACCTTGGAGAGCAAGACCTGGAAACCTTAAGCACAGGAGTCTGCAAACACCTGGCAGGTTTTTTGTTTGTTTTGTATAACTTCAAATGATTTGTCATGAATGGAATGACCATGACATGAAAATGTAACATCATCTCTTTTTGTATTAATTAAAAAGGCCTTTACATCAATATGTTTGAAATAGGATGTTGTGAGAAAGATATTAGAGAAAGGAGGAGACACAGCAGCACCTCTCACAGACCAGTGAGTGGCAGTGTGCCACAGTTAGAGTAGAGCCTTTTGTGTATTGTGTGGTACAAGTGTGGTGAAGGAGTAAGTGAGCTGTATCTGTAGCTGCTCCTTGTATCTTCTTTTAAAGTGAGCCTCAATGTGTCTATTCTGATTTGTGTGTGCGTGTGTGTGCTTCATGTGTGTGTCTGTGTGTCCTCAGACAGACAGGCAGACAGAGTGAAAGCAGTAGCCAACTAACCATAATATTGTCATTAAGGAATTCAGCAGATTAATGGCCTTAAATACCTGGAAATGTTCTAAGATCTAGTGTCTTTAGCTTGTAATTTCCTCTCCGGGTCCTAAGCACTAAACCCGCTGTGTTGTTCTTGGCATTCCTCAGTTGGACCAGAGAACATCGCACGGACACTGATACCTTCCTTTGGGATCCATTCTCCTCTCCATTTGATGGAAACCAAAAAAGGCCTTTGGCCAGGCAGGTCCCATTATGTCTCAATGACAGAGCCCAGGGGTGGGTCCCAATGAGAAATGACATATTCCCTGATGAACGGAGAAGGGGGTTACTTGCCTGCCAAATTCAGCTCAAGTTGTTTGTTACCGGCCTGAAGTGTTTCTCTCAGTTATAAATGATCTTAGCTGTTTTCTCGCTTCCATTGCCCACCATTTTTGTTGTAAAGAGTGGGCATCCCTTAGACATAATCAAATGCTCCCCTAATGTAACACACACCTTTTTTATTTTTTCCTCTTTTTCACTATTTAGTTGTGTTTAGCAAACATCACAATAGCTGCTAATGATTCCCAAGTCCAGAGCCCTCTTTGCTCCCTGTCACATTCCCACCTCATGACCTCATGACTGGATGTATGCATTAAACAGATGTGGCTGGCTATGAGGGGCCTGAAACAGGATAGGACAGCCTATAGCCTCTAGGCTGGTCTTCTCTGGCCTTGAAGCCAGGGGCCTCTGGGTCCAGAGGACAGGATAAACAGGATAGATACGTGTGTGTGTGTGTGTGTGTGTGTGTGTGTGTGTGTGTGTGTGTGTGTGTGTGTGTGTGTGTGTGTGTGTGTGTGTGTGTGTGTGTGTGTGTGTGTGTGTGTGTGTGTGTGTGTGTGTGTGTGTGTGTGTGTGTGTGAGAGGGAAAGAGAAAGAGAAACCCCTTTCCCACATGCAAACCATAAATGTTCAGGCAGTTTTCCATGTCAGCGTCATGTGAGAACAGTGAGTCAATTTTCAGTGTGAGATGCTCCGACAATTTGCTTGCTCAGGAGAAAAAAAAGCCGCACACAAAAGGTTATAATTTTGTTATGTTAAACAGTTATACACTACAAAAAATTCACAGGAAATCCAACCCATTTATGACAAATAACAGACATGTACACTTGATATTACATCAGAATATTTTACAAACATATAACCCAGATTTTGAGGACATTGGAATGTGTTAATCTTAGCTTCAAGTCAGGATGTCCATTCACACACCATGTCATGCATGAAAACCAACTTGCAGGGACTACTTTTAGATAGGCAATCCTTATCAAACAGGATCATGCTTTTAGAGTGACAGCACAGCAGATAAGATTAAAAAAAAGTGCTGATAAGTGCATTTTATTCAAATGCTTTACTGCGAGAAGATCAAACTCTAAGGACAATATTACTTTGTGAAAAATATTAGCTTTCAAATTAAAAGAAAAATAATTCTAACCAATTACAAGTCAAATTTGAGGTCATGCATATTTTTTTGAATACAAATTACACATATCTGTCATATCTATCTGTCATATGATTTCTTTTTCATGTGGATACATCTTCCATGCAGATTTATGCAGAGTGTAAAAAAATGTGAAAGAGAGACTTAATATAAAATGTGGATCTTAGACAAAACATGTAATATATTGATGACAACTGATTGAAGCTACGATATGCTTAAAGACCAACAGCAGCTTCGATGGCACATTGATGAATTATGTTTGTGATAGCTGCTCGCCTGGAGAGAGGGCCAGTGTGGTGCACCACTCCTGCGTCTGCAGAGGGATTTACCCACTTGCAGTCATTGTCCTCTGTGCCTCCTTTTAAAAGACACATTGTTCCACTGAGTCAAATAAAAGCAGTATAAATAATCAGCACAGAAGATGGATAATGTGGTACAATGAGTCCATGTACAGCATCCACGCACTGCGCCCCACTGGAGCAAGTTGTGTTGCTGTGCTAGCAAGGAGAGCTGCCATTAGTGAGACTGTCACCGACCCCGGGCGGTACACTCTAACTAGCCCACAGCCTCAGACCCATCCATTCTCAATATGCCACATTTTTATTCATTTCTTTCCCCCAAATCCTGACATGCAATCTGATGATGAACCAGTCCCATTATTTTTGGTACGCCAGCAGGAAGAGATAGATCCCAGAACGTGGTGCCTTCATAGAACCAACATTATCCCTCTATGTCAGAGGTGGGTAATATCCTGGCGGTGTGGGAGTCCAGAGGTGCATACAGAATGATGTCATTAATCCTCCAGGGCAATCTCTCTCTCTTTCTCTCTATCTCTCTCTACCTCCCTCTCTCTCCTTCTACAACTGGCAGTGCCGAAAACAGAGCCACATTTGCATGCTGCATGTGTTACCAGGTGGCTCTGTGGGCTGCTGGTACAAATTAGATTTCATGACAACAAGGTGTAAAAGAGGGAAGAATAGTGGGAGCAAGCAGTTTGGTTTCTTTTTGTTGTTGTTGTTGTGCATGTCTGTAGGAGTGCAGTATAATCAAAAATTACGTGTCCTCTTCAGAAAAATAAGACACTGGTTATTTGTTATTGGTGTGCACATGACCTATAACGAACCTTAAACCTTTGTTAAAGCATCTCAACATGTTCACGTTTGGTACAAAAGAAGGTACAGTGCAGCAAAATGAGCCATGATGAGGTAGTGGTGGGTGGGGTGACTGTACAAAGTCAGTGATCAGGTGATTCTTCTCGCAGTCAAGGACCTTGCTAGTTTTTTTTTTCTTCTAGGTATGAGGACTTTGCGAATTACATATAGTCCAGACAGGAGAAAAAAAATACTCAGGTCACATTTTCACTAAATGGTGACCTATTGATTAGATCAATGTGGATGAGGAGCCCCCCCTAACACACACACACACACACGCACACAATCTGAGGTCTCCACCTTGACACTGGGTAAAGATGGGGTTGAAAAAGACAAAAAACAGCTCTGAATGGGGGCTGAAACTCTTCAGACTTGACTATGTGCCTGTCTGGCCTGTTTCTACCCTATGGGGTAGTGACATTGTCTGTATCAGTCAACCTGGAACTATAGCCTGGATGCTCCAAATGGCTTTAACCACATTGTTTACCACCAGTTCTTGGTGGACAGTAAGGAGCGTCTAGGTTGGAGGATGACATTAACGTTCCTCATATTCTTCAGGTGGCCATGGCCTCAATCTCTCAGGGGACAAAGAGAAGGGGCATCAAAGCGAAGACGGTGTTCATTTGAGGGTGTCAGCACACTTGTGAATGTCTTATGTTGTCGACCAGTATCAAGAAGCAGAGCCTCCTGCCTCGTTTACCCCCCAAATTCAACATTCCACCATCATTGATCCGTCTCTTCAATTAACGGCCAGGTTTGTCCCCAATCAATTCCTATCTCCCTTCTCCGTTCCTCTATCTGTCTATCTCTGTCTCTCTCTCTCTGCCTTCCCCTTTCTTCATTTTTCACATTACTCCCTCATGTCTCCTGTTGTCCCCCCCTCCTCTTCCTCGCACGCTCCTACCTCACACCCTAAGGTCTTGGGGGGTCACTCCCTGCAAGGTGATTCGTAAACAGCAGCTTGCGGAGAAATCAATACTTTATCAACAAGCCACAACGGGCTTTTGCACTTATCCTATATGATCTTTGTGGTAAAGGCCCCCAAGAATCCATCTCCTCCTCTGGCTCGCTCCCTAAGCTCTGTTGCTAAGACAATCAGAAGAAAAGAGAGAGGGATGAAGAGAGGAGGGGCCAAAGGAGGGAAGGAGAGAGGCGAAGGGAGAGGGAATTGTGCAAGGGTCTAGAGGCTCGCTGTTAGAGGAGGGATTTGCTGCTCCGCTGCTTTTAGCTTGATCTGCATCTGATTAAGGAGAGAGGGCAGAGTGTTGTCCTTCACCCCCATGCTCCCCTGTCCCACCATTATGTACCCTGGCACTAAAATCCATCATCCACCTACCACAGGCCTGGCTGCCATAGCCTGGGGACTTATTAGACCGGCCCTGCTCTGTTCAACACAGCCCCGCTCTGCATACCATACAGGGTATAAAGCCTCTGCTGCCATAACATACATTTATATTTACCATGATTCCCAATGACTCAGATGACGTCAACAGAATACATACATAAAACTATGCATTGAAGTGTGTGTGAGTGTGTGGGGAGCCTGGTCCTCTTTAACCACTTCAGTATATACGTGTCTCAGGTCTCAGGCACCTCCAACAATGCTCATTAAATAATTAGTGTGCTAGTTAAAGCAAAATCGGAATCTAAGACAAATAAGTAGTGCAAGTTAAAGGGGAACTATGCAGCTTTTTTTAGCTTAATTTACCTTAACTGAACAGCTTCGGAGTCATTGGTGGTCGTCTCGCTCCCCCCTAGCACCTGTGAGCGGAAAAACTACCCTCACAACTCTCAGCATCAGAAAGTATCGCGTGATATCAGGTCTTGCGATGTAACGAATGCTTCACAGCACTGCACACATAAGCCCATTCAGGAACAGGCTATCAAAATTAAAAAAGAAGCAGAAAGCTAGGAAAGCATTGTCGGAGGAACAGAGAAAGAGGAAACGGCAGACTGACCGAGCGAGGAGTCAGACACAAATAAACATAGGAGCTGCCAAATATCTATTCCAAAGATGTAGGGGGAGCTCTATAGAGAAACCTCTGAGAAAACAACGAAGAAATGGCCAAAACTGCATAGCACCGCTTTAAGATATAGGGATGAAATATAAACAAATAACATGTAAATGAAGTAAATACTGTGTAAAGGAGTGTAGTGTATATATATATATATATATAATGTGAAGTTCAGGATAAAGGAGAAAAAACAAGTCCTCCAAACCATACGAATATATAGGTTGTTTATTCCAACCCTCTAATGTGACCCATAGGAGCGTTTCATAAAATGGTTTCCAAGTGGTGGCAGGAAATACGACCCACAGGAGTGTTTTCCTTTCTAATATCTTTTTATATTACTATCATATGAATATATTATTACTCAAACTACCATTTCAAACCAAATCAGAAGCTGTAAATTTAACTTTCCTCAATTATTTCATGTTTGTATGATCTGACTACATCCTTAACCCACACACTTTTTTAAAGGTTAAATCAATAAACTTAAAAAAAAATGGTCAGGGCACCAACAAAAAAACAACAACAGGAAAACTGGTCTCTCTCAAATATATTGATGCAATCACTCATATCACTTTTTACAAGCATCACAATGTTGATAAGTTGCACTTTAATTCAGTTCTAAATCACAAGCTTGTGAAGGATAGTCTCGGTTGTCTGTGCTGTCTCGCTCCCAGCGGCTCTTGTCCAATAAGCCTGGATCAAACCCGTCAGACTGAGAGTGAAAAGTGGAGGAGCTCGGCATGTGCAAACATCAATCCTAAATTTCCAGCCTCAATACCATCATGACCTTGGTTTGGAATGACATCTATTTGCTGGCTGGCTGCACACATCTATTTGCAAATTGTATGGGCCAGGCTAATTTGTTTTTATGCACGTTTAGTCAAGAATGTGATGCCACGTTAGCTTTGGGAGCACTGCCAATGTGATGTGGGGTTCCGAGTGACAGACAGAAAAGGGGTGATTGAGGATGATTGTTCTGCCGGTTGTGTTGATATATGAAAAGAAAGACCCACTGATCCTGGAATGGGTTCACGGCAGATAGGAGTCCTTCTGGGACCACCTAAAGCTGAATATCATCATCTATGCACGGAAATAAACAATGACCTTTAACTCAAATCCTATAGTGAAGACTGGTGGTGGGAGGTAGCTTAACAAATCTCAAAGTAGAGAACACTCTACCGTGTCATAAAAAAGCATTATAAAACATTTTTAAGGTATCAATCATTCTGAGTGAAGAAAATGTATGGACAAATAATGTGCGTGAAAAAAAGAACTTGTCAAGCCGGTCGGCAGTACGTTCCTTTGACCTGCCAGCAAAACAATCGCTGTGCCCTCGCTAAACTGAAATGTAAACACAGTTCATGCAGGAAAATATTTGCCTTCCTCATAGTTGAATTGACCTCTCAGCTCTACACAGTCAACCTCAAGCTGATGTTACATTATCACTTCAGCATAAAATTGAGTCTCAGGCCTAGTCCACACGTACACAGGTATTTTTCTGTGCGTTTCGTACACACACATACACTTTTTTAGGTCACTGTAAACAGAGCTTTTGGAAACTTCAGCCAGGGTGAAGACTTTTAGAAATGCCATTTGTGTGTTGTTGTCATGTAGACAAGGAAAACAGAGTTTTTGGCTTGTAACGTCAGAGTGCAACGTTATCTCCTTTTTGAGGCGTTACAAATGAGGCGACATTGCTTGCAATGGCAGATGTTGCCAGAATGCTCTATGGAGGAGGTCACTGCTACATAATCCAACACTTCTACGACACAGAACGCGCCGCCAACGTTGCCGGCTAGGTGGGTAGTCTTTCAGTTACAGTTTTTCTTCAGGCTCCTGGCCAACATCTTCTTCTTTGCACTACTGAGGTTATATCGCTGCCTGTTGGCATGGCATGACCTTGACAGTGCTTCAGTTGTGTATTGTGGACGGAGATCTTTCCAAACAGTGGACAGGATTTTTTTAAAATAAAAAATACCCTTGTACGTGTGGACTAGCCCTTAGGCTACATTCACACTACTACGTTTTCAATTAAAGACGCCGTTTTAAAACAAAAACGATCGCCGTCCTCACGAGTGTTTTAGCACCGTTTAGGAACTAATCTCCGTCCAAAGTAACACGCCTGAAATTGCATATCACAGACCATTCACAGTGGGTGTATGCACGTGCCGGTAAGGCTGATAACACCACTGGATTTGTCGCGAAACGCTTAAATAATAGCTTGTCTCCTGCGTGTACAGGCAGCAGTTGCATTATAAAATGTCTGAAATGGCAGTAATTCCTTATCCATGTTAAATTAACTACCAGTAGTCAAGGCTGATGTCATATATTTTCTTCTGGAAAAGGGTCATGTGATAGGGGCATAATGAATCAGGGAAGGACACGTCGTGACTAATAAGACCCAATCAGGGAGCAAACATGGGTGTTTGCATCATCATTTCCAAAGTTCTTTGTTTCTGCCGTTCTGCCCATCCAGACTACAATGCAGTAGGAGTTTTCAAACTAAAACGTGGTCTGCAGCTTTTCCAAATGTCTTTGTTTTAGGGGCCTTGGACACGCCTGAGTAGCGTGGACGCAAGGCATAAACTTAGCAAAAGTTTGCATTAGGTCGCGGCAGTTTCCTGCGGCGCCGCTATAAGACGGCCAGCCACGCTCGACTCACACATGAGGCGATACTAATGCTGCAATGGAAACAGGAGGACGGGGCAACGCGGCCGAGTCGAGTAGAGCTGGTACTAGCAATGGAAAAACGCCATATGAGTTTTCATTCACAGGAAAACATTATGAACCCCTACAAGCGACCTAACTTTACAGAAAATTGATAATGTAGCTACAGTACACAGAGAGCAACCACAGAGATAAGTCTTTATCATACACACACATGCACTGTATACACTATCCTCCTCGCCCCACATGTCCTACTATGACCAGGGTCCAGTTCACCCGGCTGACAAGAAGCCGTCTTCATATTACGTGACAGAAATAGTCTCTCTCTCTCTCTCTCTCTCTCTCTCTCTCTCTCTCTCTCTCTCTCTCTTTCTCTCTCTCTCTCTCTCTCTCTCTATCTCTATCTCTCTCACACACACATTCACACATACACACACCTATAGATAAATGCACATACATACTTCACTAATACACACTTCTGTACTGTACACTGAGGATTGTGTCAACGTCTCTGCAAAGGTTACAGTCCACAGACATAGGTCACATGTGTCTTAACATGCTTCACACTGTAGTTACAGAGCAGAAAGAAAGATACCACCTCTGCTACAGTAAAAGACTCTCTGTGACATGTGTGGCATTGTTTATGTTTATAGAAATGTTGCCGTAAAGTTTTTCAAATGTAATGTTTGTATACTTTAATGAGATTCCATTTACCTCTCATATATGAGAGAGTGGCAGCAAAAGCTAAATGTATATATGTTGATTTTTGTTCAATTACTTGCTCTATTACTGACTCACTAATGTAATGACTAAACTCTTTATTTCTGCCACAGTAACAATTTGTTTTTTTAATACTTTATGAATGCCAAACATAGCAAGAAAAAAAAATATTAACATAAATCCTTTCTTCTCCTGGGAAATGTAAAAAAAAAAAAAAAAAAAAGAAATTGACAACCCATCCTGCCTCTGGGGTGTATACATACATTTATCCAAAAAAAAAAAATAGCCATATCATGGGTTGGAGGTGTGTATTGGTTTACCAGTTGGCACAAACTTTATATACAAAAGTGTGGTTGATATCTAATTTATTATTTTTTTCTGTCCTTTGCCTCCTAATATAACACAAGTGATGTCTGTATCTCTCCACATTCCCTAGAGACTCATGTTCACTGAGTGAGGCCCATTTTTAACAACCCAACCAAACCTCCAAACAATTTGCTCTCTTGAAATAAATGATATTTTGCAAATCAAATATGTTATCTTTTGGAAGCTAAGGAGACTCCAGCTGCTGTTTCACTGCTCCTCACCTGGCTCAACCTTTAGTGCAACACCACATAATCCAGTGACACACAGCATTGGCATATGTGCAAGCGCACATTTGTGTTAAATACCTTGTGTTATGACTGGCATGATTCTACTGTTTACACTGGATCGTTGAGACAAAACTCTGACTCACCGTAACATGAACTGCTCTGCAGTGTTTTGACATCTGACAACCCTTCAAAATTCATATAAGTATTACTCAAAGTGGACTTCCTGGATCATATTTCATTATCTTACAGGTACAGTACCTGTACCAACACACCCAACACAGTGCTATTTTTTAGCTTTGATCTTGAATGTGGAAAGAAATAGTTTACCACAAAACACTGACATGTGGTCATTTTTAATTGATTAAACATCTAGTAGTCCACGTGAATAAGTCCTAACTTGCATTCCTTTTTGTCCTTGTGTATGAGAATTCAACATGCTGTCAAGTCCACAGATAATATATGTCCTTTCATGCACGGGAGGCCTGATAGCCACAGACTGGCCTCACACCCTTCGGCTGCCCGAGGCTTCTCCTCGCCCACATCAAGTGAAACGTTCGACCAATATTTGATTGAAACTGGAATGAAGAGATACAAGAGCATGTGATATGGCTTCGGGGATGGAGTGCAGCTTCGACTGCAATCTCGCAGACGGAGCGTTATCAGAAATATCAGGTATGCTTGTATAGCTGGAGGTTATTCCACGGGATTAGAAACCAACATTATCTCTCTGCAGCTTGAATGTGAAAATAGATCACGCTGGGTTTAAGTGTGTGCCAGTAAAAGCACACTCAGGCATGCCACCCAGCAAAGGCTATCAAAGACATAATTTAGTGGTCTAGGGGTCTTATACAAAATGTGCCTACATATTCACTATTTGCTTCATCAAAATCAATACCACTGATGTTTTTGACATATTTTTCACAGGTTTAGGGAGATGAAACAGTATGTTTGAGATAGAAGATAAATTTGCCCTGGTAAACAGCAAGTGACCTAACTGCTTAAGCTGCTGGGCTGATTCACACCCAACCACAAGTTAAAAGCTGTTTCTTCACTGAGGATTAGGAACATGAACACCTACAGAGTTACCTGTGTGCTGTGCTCATATGGCGAGGATAGATTGAGTTCTTAGGTAAACATATGGATGGACATAATGGTTTATTTATGGGTTCAAAGGTCATTTCTGCATCCAAAATCAACTGCGGAATAATCACTCCTTTTCTTCTCTGCCTTTCTCTAATGCACCACCTCCCCTTTCTTCTCCTCCCCTCGTCTGTTTCTCTTGCTTTCTCTCTCTCTGTCTCCTGATTTTACCTTCCATCTTGACATGTCTCTGGCTGTCACTGATTCATGCTCACCTCCCCCTCCCCACCCCCTCAAACCCACTGCTCCTCCATCCCTCCATCCGTCACTTCGCTGTCCCGAGGCAAGCGGGGCAGGAGCCGGGCTGACTGTACAAGAGGTCTTGGAAGGGTGACCACTCCCTGCTGTCTGCTCGGCTCGTGTTATGTTTGATGACTTGACTGTCCATTTAAAAGGCAAATTGGTTCGGTCTGCAATCTTTCTTTTTATGGAAGGTATTGTTTGTGCATATATTTTTTCTAATCACTGAAATTTATGAGGAGACATTAGTGAGCATTAGGCATGTGATCTGAATGTACAGTATTACCGCAATGACTTGCTTGTCTTTTCCACTCGTTCCTCACTTTTTCCAAATGTCTCACTAGCTGGCCAGATTAAACAGGAAAAATATGTAACACCCATATTGCTTCTATTCTACTCATGTGGGCCTTTTGGAGAAATAGGCCATCCACATGTAAAACAAAGCAGCTCAGTGATTGATGTGGCACTGCAGGTCATAGCTGTCACCACATGCAGGAGCTTGTCTGGATACGAATGCCTATACAGGAGTGAGCCTCCTTTGTATGGCAGGCTGGCAAGTTATAATGCAGGATCTCAGTACAGTTTGTCTTACTGCTGTTAAATTGCTCATTTGGCACTTATAGTATCTCCAGGTGTTTGGAAACTCCAGTAAGAAAAAATATTTTTCACCTTTGCAACCGTGTATCTATGTTTATCCAGATGGCTTTGCAAGGGTTTCATCAGGCAAATGTTTAAAAAAAAAAAAAAAGATAACGATGGTAAAAAGATTTCTGTTGGATTTCTAACTAAGGTATCTGTAGAAACAAACATATGGTTTGTACACTACTTAACATCAAGCAACAGAAAAATACACAAAATAGAATGCGTGTTGTGTTTGCACATGAAGTTGGCTGCATTACTCAAAGCGTTTGTTTGAGTGTTTGCTATTTAACTTGAGATGCTTGCAGAAATATACACTAAGGCACTTTTCAGAAACTTTTTCAACACACAAACCAGTTTGGTGCGTATACAGTGTCATCTGAAGTTATTTCTAAACCCATCACAGCCTTTTGGGACAGCATAGGAATCTGCAACTGCTCTAAATTTTAAAAATACACATGTAAATATTCCTGTTAACAAATAGTGTGTGTACATTTTAGCTGGTATAATAAAACAGGTAAGTAGGTGTACTTTTTCATTACTTCTCTGGGCGTGCTGCTTCATGCATACAGTATGTTCGCTCGCCTGTGTGTCCATTTGTATTTTAACCTCTGCCATGCATGGACCATACTCATTGCTCTATTCTCCATCAACTACACACACACGCACACGCACACACACACACACACACACACACACACACACACACACACACACACACACACACACACACACACACACACACACACACACACACACACACACATCTAGGTCAAGGCAGCCAGGGGTAATGGGAAAAGCCTGAGGCGTATCTGCCAGCCAAATGATCTTATGAAATGATTAAAGAGTGGTTTCTCTCACTGAAGGCGCAGATAAAACAAGACTAGTAGTGCATATGCAGGTTTATGTATATATGTTAGTGTGTGCAGGCAGAGCTAATCCAGGCTCAACAGTATCCACCCAAAGGTTCCCTGGGAAGAAGCAGTTAAGAGGCAGTTTGGGGCAGCATAGTGGTGTAGTGGTTGGAGGGAATATCTTTCAATTGAAAAATAGGTTAAGACACCATATGCCTGTTATACCCGCTTGATAAGTGAGGGCCTGTAATGAAAGAGTGCTGAGGTACGAAGATTAGAAGTGGAAGTGGAGATGACATTGTAGCTTAAAGAAGACGATATTAACTCCTTTCATGCAAACAATAGAAACACAAAAATAAAATAGTTCACAATAATCCCAAGTGTTCCCTTCACTGATTTGTTTATTTTGTCTGAGAGAAAAGATTGAACATGTTTAATATCATTCATGGTTGCACTCTCAGCATTAAAGTGTCGATTTACCCGAATTACAATAAATACATATTTTCTCATACCTCACATTGCAGATGCAGTATTTTTTCTTATATTTCCCAGTTTTGTGATATCTGTCTGTGAGATATCTGCTTCCAACCAATAGAATGGAGGAAAAGGGAACTTAATTTATGGTGCTCAAAGCACTGAAAAAAAAGGCCAACAGAAACATTTAATTTCTAAACAACAGTTTTGTTTCATGGCTAGTATTTCTTTACAATAAAGAAGTTCTAATGAAACCGAATGAAAAAAGCATGTTGTGTGGTTTATCCAGAGGGAAGTTGTTTATGGAAAGACTTTGATGTTATTATTTCTTCAATTCTGTAAGCAACACAAACTTAATGTCAATTGTATTACATTAATAACCACACCTGTGGAAGCCTAGGGGTGCACGAGTCAGAAAATGTCATGATTCGATATTGATTTTTAGGCTCAAGATTCGATTCAAAATCGATTTTCGATTCAACAATGATTCTCAATTAAAAAAACGATTCACAGTATGTAAATATAGTTATTTTTCCCATGTGATTGTAGTAGACATACAAAAAAAATTTAAAAAATGAATCAATTTTTGGAATTCTATGAAGCAATTTTGAATCAGTAGAGCTTGAATCGCGATACGAATGTGAATCGATTTTTTTGCATACCCCTAAGCCTTAATGTTCCATTTGTAGTTGCAGCTCTGTTAGAAATCCAATAGATGGAGACGACGCAAATATGTTTCCACTTCAAATTGCCCGGGGCCGTCTGTTTCGCTATTCCAAATTAAGTCACTACATGACATATTGTATGTATGCCCATATGCACAAACAAATGGATATTTTATTTAGTATGACCATTGTTGTTTCCTGCGAGTCCCTTGTGCATGTGCATGCTATTTAAATCTATCCCAGGAAAGGTGGACTCTGCCAATGATAATACATACTAAAGGTAAATAATGTATGTGAATTAATTTCATGGCTATAGCAGAATAAATGCCGGCCATGCATAGTATCAGAAATTTGGCTGAGTAATCCTTTAAACATCATCATTTTTCTTTATTCATAAGTCACATTTATTACTCACAAACCGAGGACAGCATTATGTGTTTGAAGGCTGACGATGATACAGATATTTTTACTTTTTCATAAACAGTATCAGCCCACCATTTTGTAAGTGCTAAAGGAATAAGCTCTATTGTAAAGTGCTGACAGATATGCAAACAAGCAGACTATGTGTTAATGACTGCTAGCTTAGTGTGTGAATAGCAAGGTGTTGATTAGTGCTGTTGCAAGCTGCTGTAGCTGAGACAAGCCTGGCCCACCGAGGTGAGTTATAGCATACACCCTCAGCCAACAATAACTAACTTCTGTCTGCAGCAACAGCTCTCACAGTTACTTCTGCTCTTGTCCTGAAAGAGGCGTTGCTGTCACACACACACACACACACACTGAAGCTGAAGTTTGCCTTCGGGGCCATGTGGGGAAAGAGGGGGAGGATAAATGAGACCTTTTTGGACAGCGATGAAGTGACCCACACGTTTTCTCTGGTCATCTCTCCCGTCTCTTCTCTTGTCTTCACTCATTCTGCTCTATTTCCCTACTGGCCATCTCTCTTTCTCTCTCTCTCTCTCTCTCTCTCTCTCTCTCTCTCTCTCTCTCTCTCTCTCTCTCTCTTTCTCTCTCTCTCTCTCTCTCTCTCTCCTCCTTTGCCTCTGCACTAATACCGTCGCCACCCGCCATTAGTGTTGCCACAGTGACAGCAGACAGATGTTTGGTGCCACTTTTTGCAAAGAAGAAACACAGGACAGGAAGTGGAGTCCACACATGCAAATGTATCTACTAAGATACCACATGCACTGCACAGTGACAGCTGCACCATGTGAATCTCTCTGTTTGTTATATGCAAAGCACTTCAAGTAAATTCTTCACACAAACACACGTACACACATACACATACATTTCCGGTGCCCACATCAGACGAGGGAGGCTGTGTAGTAGTTCCCGGTGTCACAGGATCACCCTCGCCACAGATGACAAACAGATTTAATCAGCTCTCCAGAGACCCTTCCTGCTGCTGCCACAGTCATTGCAGCTGGATTTATTCATACATCAAACAATCAGGGGCCACTGGCCACTACGCTATACCGACACACACACACACACACACACACACTCATAATCACCCACATAACTGCTAACCCACATATGCATGCACACACAGTTCTATGCACATAATTGCACGCACTGCCAACACTCATTGTCGTCACATCAACACATATCTCATATCAAAGGAATGGTCCCTTTGACCCTCAGTGGCACACAGACCAGAATAATCGTATAATCTCCAAACTAAGGAGCAATATACATATCTAAATGACTGGCTGGGCCATCCTGTCATTCCATCACTAAGGATTTGCATGTGTGTGAAGTATTTAATTCTTTCTCATGCCCGATCCATCGCATCATAATAACACAGCATGTGAATCAAGCCGAGGCAGACCTGGAGCTGATTTATAGTCTTTTGCTGGCTGGAGGCTCCGTCTGGGGTGTTTGAAGTGGTGTGAGTGTGTCTGTGTGTCTGTGTGTATGAATGGATGTACATAGAAAGAGATATAGGTGTTTATGCATGTGTGGGTGGAAGGAGGCATATGCATGTGTGTGTGTGTGTGTGTGTGTGTGTGTGTGTGTGTGTGTGGGTGTGTGTGTGTCTGGGGGTACACCCTTCTGATGCATGTCGTCTAGACAACATTTGTGCCCTGCGTCCGAAAGGGGTGATTGTCTTATGCAAATGAGGCCATGCTAGCTGTGACATGTCATCCAGCATGTGGGTCATATGATGATAGAGAGCAAGGCGAAGCAGTGACGGTTGATAGCCTGCTTTTTTTATTTATTAGGGTGGCCATTGTTCACCATCACCTCTTCAGCCAGTGAAGACACTGGGTTTTATTCAGGCCAAGAGAAAGAGTACAATGTGTGATTTGAACCTTTATGTTTGGGTATGAGTCCAGCGTATAAAACCTTTCTATTTACCTAAAAGGTAATAAAAATTAATTATATGAAGAAGTTTGGTTTTCCTAAAGGGTGGGTTCACCCAACTTACAAAACATACGTTCTTACTTACTTTTTATCCAGCCATGTAGATAGTTTGTGTTTTATATGTCCAAGTTTTAAGATGTCTGCCTCTTGTATTTCTGCCACCACCCTGATGCTATGGAGGTGGATGCAGTTTTGTTTGAGGTGTTCATAGAATTCTCTTCCCAAAAAGTGTTGCAGTTTCTCTGTGCAGGTCTCACTGTGAATAGTGTTCATGTAGTATATTTCTTTGGTAGAAAGTAGTTCCAATGAAAATGTATCACTGTGTGTTCTGCAGATTATCCAGGCCTCCAACCAATAATATATACAACAGTTGTTAAAGCAAAATCATGCAATATCACCGAGTGCTATTCTGACTTATATTTTCCTACTGTTGAAACCCCCCTGTTCTATTTCCACTATTCATTTTCAGCTGGATTACAGTTACGCAGCTTTTATTAAAAAAAGAAAATGCTTTCTTTTTTAAAGTTGGGGTTCAAATACAAGTCATGTTTTAGTATTTGATTAATTAAAAGTACATGTTCAATACATATGAGCAGTAGAAATGACAGTAGAAATGTATCAACTTCTGTATTGGCCTCATCTGGTCATAAACAGATGCAGATAGTAGCATTGCGTTACACTCCTACGTTGACTGAAAACCACTAGTGAGTGAGTATAATGTTTCATTGTAATTTGTTCTAACTGATCATTTTAAATGTCTTCTCTTCAACAAGAACAATGAGTGTGTATTTGTTAAAAGACATTTAAACATCGCACTCAAAGCTGAGACCAGCATGTTCTGTTCTGTCCATAAAGAGCTGTGAGAGGATTCATAAAGATAATGACGAGGCCTCACGTTGAGGATACAACTCTTCTTCATCCCATCATACTCTCTTAGCCCTTTTCACCAAATGTGGCAGCCATTTTCTTGTAGCTCCCAGTCAAAATGCTCTCTTTAATTATGGAAAGCCACAAAGGGTTTGCGGTGGAGAAGGAAAGCACTGTAAGGCTCGGGATATGGGGGGTGGGGGGGCAGTATGGACTTGACAATACAGGGCATGAATCGTGTAAATGGATTTGAAAACAGATGACCTGCGTGCTGATCTCATGATCTGTGCCTTCCAGTCCTTCCTAAATGCAAGCTCTTTACTTCTCATCTCTCATCATTCTGCCTGTTTTTCCTCTCTTTCTCGTTTAGAAATCACACCCCCACTCCCTCACATGACACAGCCCGGGATATTATCATAGGATATGTCCAGAGGTCCATGCTGACCTTTCACCCCGGTCTCTGGGATAGAAGGGGCCCCTGTTCTCTGCCTGAGCATGAAGAGTGGCGGGGCCAGCGGCGGTATTGTTGGAGGGGTCTGCTGACTGACAGGTCATTTTTCACCCATTGTTTTTTTTTTTTCAAACAGCAATTTTATCTTGCAAAGTAACGCCTTGGCAACCATGAAAAGTGTAGCTTCAATGTGCTTGTTATTGTTAAGTGATGATCCGATGGCATTCAGAGTATAAAGGTAGCCAAGGATTTCTCCAGGGTGAGTTTCAAAAAGTTTCATTCTGTTTAACATGAGCCACATTTTCCTAATTTATCACTGTCTGCCCACTAATGTTAATGATGAGTCATTTACGTAAAAGGTAAAAAAATTAAAATAAACGGCTGTGAAATATTTTCAGACATCTCTGTAATTATGTACAATCATAAACAGAAAACAAACCAAGCAAGCCCAACGCAACATATTTTTCATGTGTTTGTTTACTTGAGGTACTTGTGTGTTTACAGCCGCTGACGCACCAACGTGCGCTCTTCTCAGTAGCCAAGGGTCTCCATCTTCTGTCGGTATCTGGCACTGTATCAAAACAGGGGACTGAGACCCACTCCAAGTCTTAAATTGAATTTCATGCTGGATTAGTGACACTCCTCTGAAATGCATGTGAGTCTCCCCTAATGATGCGCTCATCTTCGCACTCCAAAGACACTCTGTGAATGTGTGTGTGTGTGTGTGTGTGTGTGTGTGTGTGTGTGTGTGTGTGTGTGTGTGTGTGTGTGTGTGTGTGTGTGTGTGTGTGTGTGTGTGTGTGTGTGTGTGTGTGCATGTATGTTTGTGTGTGTTTTTCCATCAATTAATATAAACAGGCTAGTGGCACGTAACAGATATGTTTGCCTTATTACTGGAAGTAATTGCTTTGTTAGGTTCGCCGACTTCATCAGACTTTGTACATATTATGATGGGGAACGGTTTTTATTCTTAACCCTTGTTAGATTCAACAAACACATCATCTGTGGAATATATAAGTGTTTGTTTCTAACCTACAATGATGGCCTGTTGTACTAAACGTTTCAAAAACCTCGATGATGATCAGTCAAATTCTTCACAATTGAATTCAAATCAATGAAATCATGAAAGTACACACTTGCTCACAAACACACATTACATTTCTTGTCTTCCTCCCTCCCTCCTTCTGTCTCCTGTCCAGGTCTGACAAGGTCCAGGCAGCCTTGGGTCTATCTGTCCTTTGCCATGTGTCCTCTTTAGCACTGACCCATGCTGGAGGAGCAGGGACTGGGGCCTGGGGGTTGAGGTGGTAGAGGAGGGAAGGAGTGTGTGTGTGTGTGTGTGTGTGTGTGTGTGTGTGTGTGTGTGTGTGTGTGTGTGTGTGTGTGTGTGTGTGTGTGTGTGTGTGTGTGTGTGTGTGTGTGTGTGTGTGTGTGTGTGTGTGTGTGAGTGAGGAGGGGGAGGAGGAGGAGGCCTCTGCTAAAGGCAGTGGGTGAGCAGAGGGCAACAGAGTGGGGGTTGAATGCAAGCCATGAAAGCCTCTCCTTCCCTTCCATCCGCCACTTCACCCCCTCCCTCGTGATCCTGGCCTGAATGACATGGATGAATAACAGAGATGTGCAGCGGTACAGGCTGCCCTGCCGCTGACCCTGGCTGCTCTGGCCAGGCCAGCAACGGTGTGTGTGTGTGTGTGTGTGTGTGTGTGTGTGTGTGTGTGTGTGTGTGTGTGTGTGTATGTGTGGGTATGAGAATGTTTGAGTGCGTATAGAAAGTTTCAAATTCATGTGTGCTCAAAGTGTGTATATACACTGTCCAGTAATGTGTGTACAGGTCTTTGTGTGTGTTCACCATATCCATATTTGTCAGTTCATGCATTAATACAGTGTGTGTGTGTGTGTGTGTGTGTGTGTGTGTGTGTGTGTGTGTGTGTGTGTGTGTGTGTGTGTGTGTGTGTGTGTGTGTGTGTGTGTGTGTGTGTGTGTGTGTGTGTGTGCATGTGTGTGCGTGTGCGTGTGTGTGCGTGTGTGTGCGTGTGTGTGCGTGCGAGTGCGTGCGTGCGTGTGTGTGTGTGTATGTATGTGTGTCCAGCAGGGAAAAATAAACAATGTGCTCTCCTTGTCAAAGGCAAGGCCCCAGGGCTGTGGAATATCTCGGACACAGCTCACACAGGGAATGAAATCAAGCAAAGGAAGAGGGAGAAAAAAAGGGGCTTCTTTCCATATGGCTGAAGCATGTCACTGTTATGGGACATGCACATGCATGCTTCTGTGTATGTGTGGGAGCAGATATTCACTTTTGCAATGTGGGCAATACTTCAAGTGTTGACATTGGTAGATGCCTACCTCATCTGATATTTGCATCAGCGTCTGTACATTTATAGAAAGAATTTTTCTTTTTTGTCATATGCCAAAATGCATGTGTCCATGTGCACTTAACAGTGACATGCTTCAACCATGCGCCATATGGAGTGAAGCCCCTTTTTTTCTCCCTCTTC
Organism: Gymnocephalus cernua; assembly: GCA_023631565.1. Taxonomy (NCBI): domain Eukaryota; kingdom Metazoa; phylum Chordata; class Actinopteri; order Perciformes; family Percidae; genus Gymnocephalus; species Gymnocephalus cernua. Next base: position 32,547,284 of record CM042427.1, on the reverse strand, counting down.
CAATGCTTGATTTCACATGCACCATATGCACACACACACACACACACACACACACACACACACACACACACACACACACACACACACACACACACACACACACACACACACACACACACACACACACACACAGACGCCCAAGTTCATATTCTTCACTGTTACTGTCTTATAAAACTTTCTGACAGCTACAATGCTGAAAGACATGGACTTCTTATGTGTCTGTGGGTGTGTGTTGTTCTTTGATCTGCAGATATCTTGCTTGGTCAGAATGTCTTCTACAGCACGGAGGGAAAAAATTGACTAAAGAAAGAAAGGCAGAGTTGTCATACATCACATATCCTTAGAGGACCGACTGATAAGTGTGAATAATTGTGTTGAAATTGTACAGATGTGTGAATATGCACTGCAAATTAGTCACATCATCACATCATATATAAAGATACTGTACAGTGGTGGAGGAAATTCTCTGTTTTTTAAGTAAAAGCAGCAACATCAATCTGTGACATTGAAATCTACACAATGTGAAAATCAAAAAGTAAAAGCATTCAGCAGAGAAAGATTGCATTTATAAGTGATATACTATCATTAATCATATATATATATACATATGCGTGCAAGTTGTAGTTAGTTGAGGTGGAGCGCATATGTGTCGCAAATCTTAATTTATATGTATGTAACCACCCAACCCAAATGTATGTATATATTTATTTATAGATAGATAGATAGATAGATAGATAGATAGATAGATAGATAGATAGATAGATAGATAGATAGATAGATAGATAGATAAAACTGAAAAGAATATGTGTAGGCTCATTCAGTGGGAACAGCTAGATGGTTTATGGCAAACAGGCATCAGCTATTTGAATCACTGCGGCAGGAAGCATTATGTAGCTGGATGGCTCTGTGAATGAGCACTTGAAGTGCTCCTTATTGCACCTAAGGGGATGAGCTGAAGACTAAAGGCACTGATTGAACTTTACAACATTTTCGCAGTAAAATGCTTTTTTAATTTTTTTATTTTAACAAGTCTTTGAGATCTACTCTATATTGGTACAGTGAGTTGATATCATACATTAGTATTTCTCTGTTTTGTTCTATACCACTGATAACTAATCCTTGCTACTGTTCTAGATGTATTACCACTGTAAACCTTACTGTGTGGTCTGCTGAATAATGGCACAATAAAGACGGACATTTCCGACACGTGCAGCAGTAACGATGCTATGCTAATTCACAGCAATCAATCTTGGCACGGAAGTGGTTAAGTTTCAGAGGGAGGTGGAACAAAAAGCCAGCCATATTGGCGGTGCTATGTGCCAAGTGGTAGTCATGGCCCCTGCCCAGCCCTCCTATTACGAGGCTGGCAATAAGTTGGCCTGCCCGCTGGGGAAAACAGGGAGCTGACACCAGGAACATATGCAGCAACACCTGATTGCCGTGCCACCACCACGGACCCGGCTGCCAGAGAGCACAATCACACACACACACACACACACACACACACACACACACACACACACACACACACACACACACACACACACACACACACACACACACACACACACACACAGGAGGGAGATACTGTAGCATGTACTATAATGATATGTCTATACAATCTGGATGAATACCTGCAGACAATATAAAAAAGTGGTGGACTAACATGCAAACAGTTTTACTCGTCATCACTCAATCTACACAAATATTACGCCCAATGGACGGACACACACACACACACACACACACACACACACCCTGACTTACAGAGCAAACCCACTGGGGATTCATTTCCTTATTCAGAGAGTGTGTATGCCAGGCTTGGCTGGTGTGCCAGTCGCCCGCGGTGCACCACACGCTGCCATGCTGTGCCAGCAAACAGCACTGATGCCCTCCATTTGCAGTGTCACATATATCAAATGCATGCTGCTATCACTTACCCCTCAATAGTCTTAACCCTGCCAGCCTCACTGTGCAAATGTGTGCGTGTTTGTGTTTAGCATCTGGCTTCATCCACCGCTATGTACTCCGATGGATATTTGATTGACGACAGACCAGTATAATGCCATGATTGATTGTGTGAAAATCATAGTGAATGAAAGTGTTTTTGGGATTATCTGTGACCAGACACTCACCCGGCTCTGCCTCAACACAAACTGACATTTCTTGTGATTTTATTTCCCGCCGTTTTATAGAACTTTATATACCAATTTACAAACCCATGACCTTCTTAATAATCTCACACACATGCAAACACACACACACACACACACACACACACACAAATGCACATAAATGCACAAAATTGCATACAGATTTTTCTACCTCTCTGGCCGGTAAACCGCAGTCAGTGCATCATTATGGAGCCATGTGTTGTGGAAGGAGGAAAGCTTGAGAGAAGAAGAGGAGGAGAAGGGGGAGGGTGGGGGAGTTTTTAGAGACTAGGCCTGCATTGTCTGCTCCCTCTCAAAAGGTTTTACTGTTGTTCATGGTCACGTTCTGAACTGGATGCGACCCTACAGGTGTCCCTGCTCTCTAAATGTGTTCCCCAGACCCTTCACCAGGCCCCCTCAAGCCGCCCGTCTGTGACCCCTGACCCCGCGAAGTATGGGTAATGGCAGGCTTGTCAATAAAGTTCAGGGTCACTAATAGACTTGCTTTGTTCTACGATTTCAGCTACCAAAAAGGAAAAGACGAAGGCAGAAAAAAAATCTCCCTCTAACCCACCGTCTGTACAGCGTATCTGGGTCAATTCAAATAAAAAAATGGGTGTTTTGGATTGTAAGCCCACAGCCCGCTTCTCCTCATCTTCTTCCATCTTCTTGCCCGGCTCTCCTCTCGTCTTTAACTCCAAAGAGGTGCTTGTGTGCTGGGCTAAAAGGTCTTAATGTGTCTGCATTCATGGAGCCAGACCATAGAAGGCTGTTTTTAACCCTGTTTACGGCCTTGCATCCATTTGGCCAGGAGTCCTTCACTCCGCGTCCCTCCCCCCTCTCCATATCTCTCTCCATTTTTCAACCTCCTTCACTCTCTCTTGCTCTCTTTCTCTCTTCCACCCACATCCCAATCCTTTTGTGATAGGATATGAATGCACTTTGCTAGTTGATAATTACACTCTCCTTCTCTGCCCTTCTCTCTTTTTCTGACAGTGGGATCCACAGGCAGTCCTTATTCAGCCAGTAATTTGCCTGTCCTCCTCATTCATTGAGAAGGTACAAATTATCCCTCACACGGGCACTGGCTATTCTTCTTCCTCTCAGCCAGTGTGATGAGAACTGCACTAAAGAGAAAATAGCCAAGAATATGCACTTTGTATCTGCTCTAAGTGTAATTTAAAAGAAGATATTTGTGTTTCATTCAGAAAGTACAGATCTCTAGTTAATATTTTAGGCAGATGGAAAGTGATAATAATGAACACCCCTAATTGTGCAGCATTTTACAGTATAAAATAGGTAATCATAGAATGGATTTCAAACAACTAGTTTTAACGTTTTGACCGTATCAAACACAAAATGTTTAGCTTAAACATAATAATTACAGTCAACGACGCAGTCAGCCATCTTGACATACTTCACTGAGATTATTCTCGGCATTACAGTGTCCAGGCTTGGGCACATTTGGACATTTGCTCCTCATTGCCTTCTCATCAACACCCATAGCTGAGGTCTCACCGCCTCCCCAACTGCGTTTAAGCCTCGTCCAAAATAGTCAGAGTGACAAACAGATAGTTAGCAAATGAAAGGATTCCAGGACAAATTACTTTCAGGACTCTGGTTCCTTGTGAGCATATGTGTCTGCAGCCATTTATATCGCCTTTATGAGTGTATAGTTTTGTCAGGATTTATGGCTGGATATGAATTGCTTACAGCATAACACCCTTCAAGCCTGAAGTGTTTTGAATCCTTAGACAGGCTTGGTTTATTTCGGCATATCTGTGTGAATTTAATTACAAGTGCTTTGCTCAGTTAAGAAGTATGACAGCACCAAGGGCCATTTTGGTTATTTATTTATGGGCTGCGTTGGCAGGGTAGAAGAACCTCATTGGCTGAGAGCGGGGTTCAAGCAGCCGGTGGCGATTACAGGGCAAACGTGACCACTGGACAGACAGAAACTGGCCCAGGAAGTCAACAGGAAATGCTTTTTAAAGACCATAATCATGTTTTGTCAAGTAATTACAGAAGGAGAGAAAAAATAAGACAACACATGGTGATAATGGGACAAAGCATTGATCATAACCATACAGAACAACGCCTGATAGTCATGGAGGGACAATGGAGTACAGAGGCACCCATTGTTCCTTGACTCAATGAACTATGTAACTCATTAGGTGGAGCTTCCCAAGATTAAAGAGATGGATATGAGCGGAGGAGTCAAGGCCCGGGGTTAGAACTGGGGGGCGAAAATCGACACTCTGCCACAGCAGAGATGATCCAGCTCCCGAGCCCCTGACCTCACAGCGGGCTGCAGCGTTTGATTTCTCTCCTCCTTTTTTCATCCTCACATCAAGAACACACATCGTTTCATCTCTTTGCATATTATCAGACTCCACCCCGTCCTTCTCATCTCTAATAAGGTCTATCTGTCTGTTCTTCCTTTTTCCCTTCCTTTTCTCGCTCTCTTACAACTGTTGTCGTCTGCTCGCCTGTAAGGGGTCCATAATTGATGGATTTCATTGAAAGGTGTAGGTGTTGTATGTATATCTGCCAAAAGCACTACGCCATTGATATTCTCCCCCAGGCAAAGGAAGAGAGGGAGAGAGAGAGAGAGGGATAGAGAGGTGACCCTGCTGGCTGAGTGGCAGTGGCCGTCATGCATAGCATTTCTCAAATGGAGGGGGGGAGGGGGGGGTGAATGTCACTTTCAAGTGTCTCCTCGGCACTCTCCCTTAATGAGAGATGGGTTCTGCTCCACAGACAGCCAAGGGGACCAAGCAAAGGCCCTCCCCGCCTCTTCCTCATTCCTCCCCTCCACCCCTCAGATCTCCAATCCTCCAAGGAGCTGACAGCTCGAAGATCCTCAAGCCTGCATCTCCTCCACCTGCACAACCTCATTTCCCCATCATAACAACAACAACAAAGGTAGGAGGATTTTTGTTTACTGGTACTGTCCCTGTCTTCACAAAATGCACATCCACCGTACATCAATCTAAATCTAAATGACTCCCACTTCTATTTCCCCTGTATTGGCTCATATCTTGGCTTCCTACCTCACTCTTTTCTTAAGTGAGGGACGCACACTAATGCTATTTAACTAGCCCGGCTAGTGATTCATCCATTCCAGCTGAAGGGAAAGGTGAGAGGAGAGATCTCCCAGGACTCCTTGCAGCCCCCATCTGTCAGACGCACCCGGCCCACTGATTTACATTTACCGCAAGGATTTATGGGATGCCCGCCACAAAACGAGTCGAAGCAGCAAGAATCATGGTGCGAGAGACGGAGCAGGGAAATTATTCAAAGCAGTGATTATTTTGGGACGGCCATTACGCATGCACACCTGATCAGGGGGTGTCACCCGTGACTCCCCCCATCCACCATGATGGAGAGGGGCCTCATCCATGCTGCGCTCTCATTTTACCTGGCTTGCATAAAGGAGAATTCTCTTAGGCACCAGGAGAGCCTACTAAGGCTAAATTAGGCCCCCGGACAGGCAGAGGAGAGGGGAAAGAAGAGCAGATGAGGCAGTTATGTATGCACAGGGGATTGAGATGAGGGATACTGGTCAAATTCACGATCAATCTTAAACCCAACGTATGGTGGCTATATTCACGAATGAATATTCCATGCTTTCTGTGTAGTTATTCCTGCATGGGGTTATTTTTACATACTAGGCCAGATTCAAAATGCATTCCAGTATTTGGATTTGAACTTCAAATCTATAGCAATGCAAATCAATAGAAGCTAAATGCAGCAAATGGTCATAAATGTGTGAATTTCTGTATGTTTAACGGATGACATTTGCTAGTCCACCTGCTCTCTCTGTAATTCAGAAGCCCAGAAAATGTCACAATGACAGCCCTCCTTTCAACATGGCTCTTAAAGCTCTGTTCACTTGCCATCGTCAGCGAGGATCATCACTTATAGTCATTACTTACAGCACTTTGCAGTCGGTAGCTGAAAAAGGTTAGCGTAGCCAAGTTTGAGCACATGCTCCACTGCTGTGGCGTTACAACTGAGGTCAGCTTAACTGCAACTCTCAGCCCTCCTCCTCTCTCCTCCTCTCCTCTCCCTGTCTCCCCGCCAAGTTCATTACCAGTGGCCCCCAGGAACGACCTGATTTCAATTCAGACGCACTTTGTTCAATTGCCCTACATGGAAGAAGTTGCCGGAATGGGGCCAGTTGATTATGCTCTACCACCACTATGCTTACTTTATTTAATGCCCAAAACAGCAGATAATTTTAAAAATCTAGGGCAACTAATCATGAGGCTTTTTTTTGTTCTCCTTCTTTCATTTGCTGCCTTATGTATCCATTTCTTCAACATGTTATTTTAAACACTCTGAGGCAACATGCTGAAAATATTTCACTTCAGATACACTTAGCAAGTGTCTGAGTGGTGTTAAAGAGCAGTTGAGAATTGGTGATTAGCCGTTAGCAATTAGCTGACCTTAAGATGAAAGGAGCAAGGATAAGATCTTAGCTGTAGTGATGAGGTCAACATAAGAGACCTCGTAGCATATGTTTTGACCTCACAATGACAAAGAGATGACTTCAAATCAACGCTGAATGATAAGCAGCAGGGCTAAACTGTAAGTGCCAAGTTAGCAGACGTGGTGTTTTAGAGAGTGGTTGTTATTGAGTCTGCCACAGGCATTTTCCTTCTCCTTTCATGTCCTCTCAGTGTAGGCAACGTGGTCTCATGAAATTTTGTGTGCCTGATGTGTTTAATGACAGCTCTAGCTTGATTTATGTTTTTGCACATGTTTTTCCATCCCTTTAATGTACTGTACATTTTGAAAATTTTACATTGGTTGGTTATGATTAAAGCCAAACTCATTTACTCCCATACAAGTCAAAAAGACATGCAAAGCAACTTTTACAGGGCTAAAGCACTAAATACAGTGGAAAACAAATCTTTATTTTCTACAATTGTGTTTTAAAATATCACTGTCTTGACACTGAATGCCTTATATTGCATAATAATTTATTATATTAAACAGTGCGACATTTTAGAACATTTATTAAGAATAGTTATTTTGTAGCACAATGAAATTGCAGTCCTTAAGATTTTTAGGATATCAAACCTCATTTTTGATGCTATTTATATTCTGCATTTTTAGTCATTCAATGTATTCCCATTCTGTAATTACCTTTCTATGTAGTAGTTTCCATTATTAGTGGCGGATTCTGCCAATCTGACCCTGGATTTAATTTGCTTACTTTTGCACAAAGGATACACCAGTTGCTCTTCTGTTGTATTTCTATCAAAGTGGCTTCCAGTATTTGCTGCACCCAGAAATCTGGTATGTTGTTAGAAATGCTGATTTTAAACCTCTTTTCAAGATATTTTACTATGTAGTTTTATTTTTTCAACCAAACTTTTTGACCAAACTTTTACCAACCAAATTACTTTAATACTATAGCCTCAAACATTTCATTTTTCACCTGGCTTACCAAAATTGCTTTAGGCTTGTTTGCAAAAACCTTCCTTGTAGCTATACCTTTTTAATGTGTAGATGGAACTACAGAGTTATTCTTCAACATTTTGGGCAAGAAGGAAACACTCTGTCTGTGTGTCAGAGGAACTGGGGTGTTTTATTGTGCCTCTCTCTGGCCAAGGCTGTGATCCCGTTACCTCTGAGACACATTAGCAGGCATTGCAGAACTGGATGGAGTTCAACGCAGAGCAGTGCAATATCTCTGTTTTACTACACACTCTTTTCCCTACTCATCTACTGCCTGACTGCTATATAAGGGTCTTTATTGAGATGAAAAGCAGACTGAGAGTCACTATTTGAATCAGATTCAAATAGTCTTATTCGTTCTATGATAGTATTTTTCCTGGCAGCGATTGATCAGCTCGCTGAAAACCGCATGCTCTTTGTGCCAGCTGATCCCGAGATGATGAGTCGTTTTAGCGGGTTCAAAGGAAAGTTGATTTGCCCCCAAAACACAGAATCCTTATTTTGTCTGTTTGAAAGCAGAACACAGAAAGAGAGTTGACTGTAGTCCATGTGTGCCACACTAAGTCTCACAGCAAAAGAGGTGTGAGCAAAGCCTACTGTCGGGCTTAAAGAGGAGAGAGGGAGAAAAGCAGCTTGGACAGGAGAAGTGCTGGACTAGGTGGGCAGATTAGTATCACAAGGATTCCTCAGAGGGATGAAGTGATGATGGAAAGTCTGCTTTGCATTATATCCTCAAATGTTGCTGTTGATTTAAACTGAAAAACATCACATTGACAGATTAAAGCAACATAGCACATTAACCCCCACACAGAAAGTTGAAGAAAGCAAGGTTAAAACTGTTAGGGACACTTTACTGGTAACATCCAACGAAGAAACAATAACAAATGTAAAGGCTATTAATCATGATTAGCATATTCCCCAGCGCCCAGATTCCTTATACCATTGTCTTTGTCACAGATTCATACAAACCGGTGGACATGGTGGTGGTGAATATGTGGCATAACACATGTGGGAAATATTCTAAGGCTTTTGTGGTCTGACAGAGGAACCACCTAATCTGTGGGATAGCTTTCCCTCAGATAGCAGGTCTGAAAGGCTGTTAAGCGAAATAGGACAAAGGGACTCTTAATTTCCAATACGGATTCATCGGTTGTCAACCCAATTAACATATCAGGAGGGATCAGTCTGTGACAACTGTCAGAGCACAACCCCAAGACAAAACCACCATTGTGCCTGAAGGAAACCTATACGTGCCCTGCATGGTCAGATATACGGGTGGAGAATAGGTAAGGCCTGACACGGGGTGAAGGACCAGAGAGTGCATGTGTGGGTGTAAGCATACAGGTGCATGTCTGCAGTCACGTAAACATTTCATGTGCATATGTCTGTGATCATGTACACATTTCTCTCCTCAGTCATCTCTGCAGCAGAGGCCAGTGTGCCAGCAGCACTGACGGTATTTGCTGCGGGTTCTCGGCAGTGTTGAGGCTAAGTGCTGGTGACAAAGAGAGATGCCTGCAGGACTCTTCAAACGTCCATCCTCACACGACATGAAGCGGACAAGACCCATAGCGGCTCTGAGATGGGATGCCAATCTAAGCATATGTTACACAGAGACAAAGCACCAGGGAAAGACAAGCGGGCGAGAGGGGGACAGGGAAGCAAAGGGGTCAATGCAAGGCATGATAAGGGAGACAAACAGACAGACGGGCAGACAGAAAGACAGACATGGAAGTGTGGGTGAGAGAATTAAGAAACAGTGAGGTGGAAGGGGGGAGTGGATGTTGAAAGGGACAGAGGCTGTGCATGAAAGGAAGGAGGGAACGAGGGGGGTGAGGGGATGAAGGAAAGGAGGGGTGACGAGAGGGGAGGAAGTTTGAAGTAAAACTGTTGGGACGTGTGTGACATTAGGACATTGGGGCCCTAGCAGGAGTTGTGTCATTGGTTTATATGACTTGTGTGTAGCCTGGGTGAAGTAACGCGTTGTAACAGTGGTGGAATGGTCACTGTATGTCACTGCCCTTTCCATCAGAAACCCTTTAATGACATGTCAAAACATTTAAAGGGACGGCGCGCTAAAATGTTGCTGATGACTAAATGTCCCTCGTCTGACAGAAATTGCTTTTTTGATCAAGAATTAATAATTTAAGTAATAATAAATGTATGAGTAAAGCGTGTAAAATCTACAGGCTTAGTATCCCTCTACAAAAAATGGAGGCATATGTGTTTAGTTTCTGTGGGCTGATGAGACTGAGCAGGGTCCTTCGGCCATATAAACAAAAGCCCTCAGAAGAGAAAATGCCAGGGTATCCTAGAACCCCCTAACAAGAAATCTGACTTGACAAGAAACAGACACAGGTTCAAGCCTTGGCCTCCATGCCTTACTGCGTTCTTCACCATTCCACAAAACATCAAGTGGTGTGGAAATGTTGACATTTTGTCTTGTATTGCACTGAAAATTAGTCACACAAATAAAAAACAAGGTAATTATATTCTAACTATTCACATCATACACTAAGAAATGGCATACATGTGAAAGTTTATTCAACTCTATCTCTGACAAATTACTCTCATGTGTAAATATTTTGCATTAGCAATTAGGTTTTGTATAGGAAACATGCAGGTTATATTGACTACCAGTACTTTATTGCTTTATTATTGTTTGCTCAAAATTGCAAATGCAGTTTATTATGAATTGACTTTTCAGGAGCCTGGCCTGGTTTATGCCAATACAACATAATACCACTATAAACACTTTAACAGTGGTTTAGGGGTGGTGATAGCGTAGTGGATATGCCACATGCCTTTGGTGTGGGAGATCTGGGTTCAATTCCCACTGCGATACATCAACCAATGTGTCCCTGAGCAAGACACTTAACCCCTACTTGCTCCAGAGGCATGCAACCTCTGACATACTGTATATAGCTGTTGTAAGTAGCTTTGGATAAAAGCGTCAGCTAAAATGACATGTAATGTTTAGTATGTTTAAAAGGGCCACTTCACAGTTCAGTCACTCATCATGGGGAGTACTACTCAGTCTGTGAAAACAGATGTTTAATTTGTTATGTGGCTCAGGAAAGAGCTCTCTGAAGTCATACTGCCATCAGGGCTATCTGGGGTTGGGCTTGGGGATTAACGATGTTAATCAGAAAGCTTGTGTTATAAGGGGTATGGAGTTTGAATTACATGGACATTGTACAGGTAGGGGAAAATCTAACAATACAATGCACCTGATTTGCATCATGGGGAAATGTAAAGCAGTGTTTTGGGAGCTTAATAAACCTTCTTGCAAGCCTACCAACTTTGTGGAAGTACTGTACTAAGCATACTGTAGATACAATATGTATATACTTCTGTTTGTCTGAGTTTACTTTTTAAATGATCTCCAACCTTATCTAAGTGTTTTTTTTGCTGCCTAAACATAACTATACCATGACAATAATTTAGTTGCTATTCGTAGATAATGAAGAAATATCATGTAAAATACATTTTTGCTGTGCTGTGAATGTTGTGGGAGCATTACAAACAGTAGCGTGATGACAAGAAATGACCAATGCACCAAAATGATTACATTGATAAATTCATCACAGTGGGACAGACTAAAGTTTTTTAAAGCCATTTTCATCAGGGTGAGGCTGCTATGAAAGGTGCATACAAAAGGCAGAAACTACACTAACCACTACAGATGATGATGATATATAATCAAATAAATCAAAGCAAAAAAAATTCCATCATAAGTAGTGGTGGGCCGTTATCGGCGTTAACGTGCTGCGTTAACGTGAGACTCTTGCCGGGCGATAAAAAAAATATCGCCGTTAATCTATTCTCAAAGTTGGGTTGGAAGCTGGATCTATAGGCTACTACGCAAGCTATGATGACTTTCACCTTGATATTTTTGCGTGGATGTATACAGCCTACTGACTGTAAAACAGTTCATCACGACCTCTTATGTAGGCCTACAGTTCAAAATGAATGTTTAACTGAATAAACAGTTAGTAACAGTGTTTCCCACACATAGACTAATGTGCGGCGGTGCGCCTCACAATCAACAACCGCCGCACTTGCGTTTATTAATTTTTTTTATCGCTATTTAAAACATGCAGCGTATTCGTTTGGCATTTCCTTCCCTGCTCTTCTCCGTCTCTCTGTCACTTGTGTCGACTCTTAGCAAACCAGCGATTTCCCCCGCTTTAGAAAGTTAACTAGTCGTAGTTAGTTTGTGATGCATTCAGTGCATTCTGGAAACAGGAGATGAGCCCCTGGTCTAATGCACCACCTGTTTGGGTAGCACACATATTCTGAATGCATTCGGCAGAATTCAAATGAGCTATTTTAATCTAGATTAATCTAGATTAATTCCAAGATTACAGTGAGATTAATCTAGATTAAAAAAATGAATCTATGCCCACCACTAATCATAAGTGAAAATGTATTCGATTCGATTGTTATTTCAAGGAGAACAGAGCAAAATGAAAAGACAAGAGAAGTCTGTAACAACATTGTGGGTTGTGAAGTAAAAACAAATGTGAGGGCATTGCAGGTTAAACCAAACGCAATTATTTTTTAATTTTTTAATTTTTTTTTTAGATCTACATGCTGGTGGATGTTGGGAAAACAAACAAGATTAAATGCTTTTTTGAATGGATTTCACTTAAAAACCCTTCGTGGCAGTATCAAAGCCTGAGCGTCCTTCACTGTGCACAAACCAACAGTAGCTTATAAAAAAAGTGGGTGACCAACCCAATGTCAGATAAACCAGACTACAGTTGTGAAATGCAAATAGGCCTTGGGTTACACAGTCAGCAGAACTGGATATTCATCCTTCAGGGTTAAATATGAAGAAAAAGAGTTAGTGAGGGAAGCAGATAAAAGAAGACATTTCAAACTTTAATAAGAGAGCTCTCGCTGTGGGCCCTTTTGAGGATTAACTGTTTGTTCTCCAAATACTTGCTGATCAATAACCAACCGGCCCTGACATCTTTATTCGCAGAGAGCTCTAATGCTGCTCAAAAGAAGGAAAAAAAAAAGAGCCCCCTATTCTGCTCTCTGTGTGTTTCAAGGCGCAGATATATTCCTGTCTCCCCTTCCTTAATCTGGCCTGCATTCATGTGCAGCATTTGTTTGTGTGTGTTTTTATGAACATGCCGCATCGGGTGAGCAGACACCTAATGGATTAGAGGCATAACAACAATAGTGTTTTTTTTTAAAAGACACACATAAAGCAAAATATACACATGTAAACTCAAGATATACTCTCCGAAATGACTGTTTTTATTTGGAATTGGACAAAATAAATAAATGAACTTGATCGGGGTGAAAGGAGCACTTGGAAATTGCAGATAAGTGATAAGTTAGAATAACAATAGTGGCGTGCACTAAACATGTGTTTGCCTGCGTAATCCTGGGGTCCCGCTCCCACATCCTGGCATCTTAAACCTAATCCAACTGTAAACAAACAACAATCTTTGCGACACATCTAATTATTAGAAATATGACAGAACAGGAGAGAACACACGAGAGGAGGGAGAGAAAACAACAGTTTTCCTCATAAAACGTGTGTCCTCATTCTTCCCTCCCCGGTGGTAGACTCCCACAGTCCTTGGGCCTTTGTGTCTGTCTCCTCTTTATGAATAGAGGCTTAACCATGGCCTGAAGCAATGCGTCTTCTGCTCCCTCATTGATAGCCAATGCATTATTCATTTATTTTCATCATATCATCAGATGTGCATAAGCTTCACCCAGTTATTTTTGGGGAGGGGCATTTATTTTTATTATTTCCTACGTTACTTTTCAGAGTCTCACGGAACACATTCACGCGATTCAATCATTCATGGCCTTTCAACTTGATCAAGACCCCAGCTGAGATGAAAGCTAGTCTATATTATTGATAATCAGAGGGATTAGCTGCCAGTGAAAGTTAAGGTTAGCCCCCCGATGCCATTGGTCAATGGAAGGGAGCCAGTCCTTTTTGTCTGCAGAGTGTCACTGCACGCTACCCTCTTATGTGCGGGTTAGACGCTTTGTGTGTATGCAAAGACATGAGAAATAATGTTCAAATCATACATGCGTTCTTAATGGTTTTATTTTTCTTTCTTCAATTCATTGGAACTTCATGCAGCCAAGGCGAGCAATGAAAAAGCTTTTTTTTCCGACTTCAGCAGACAAAACACGAGCGGGCCAATAGGTAAGATGAGGAACAAAGAGTTTGAAACCCTATATCCTGTGTCCACAGCCCTGTAAGTCAGCGCCCTGGACCGATTATCCATAGCTCTTTCCCCTACCTTTCTTTACTTAGAATGAAAGACAAACAAAAACCCCAAAGCAGCTGGCTTGCTTGCTGCTTCTGTATGAAAGCACTGCTTTTCTCTCGACCTTCTCTTCATCCAGTGCCCACAAGTCTACAGCCTTGACCATACATTATCTTCCAGGCTCAATGCTCCTCTTCCTCCTCTCCTTTTTCCTCCTCTCTCCTTTTCTCTACCTCTACAAGAATAAAGCGCTCCTAATTGTGGGCTCTCAAGGGCCTGCTGGTGCCCGGGTACTCAAAAGTGCATGTGCAGTGGAAAGGGGGGCACCTCCTCCTTCTCTTCCTCCTCTTTTATCACAGGTGAGAATAGAGGGTCAAGAGGGGTTAATGTGCTGCTGTTGCACAGAGGTTTTGGCTATCACCATGGCAGCGAACATGTCGAATACCAAGGTGTTATGTCCTTCCTTCCGAAAAGAGAGTTTTGTTTGTGACTTGTTTTTTTGGCCTTTGGGTTCAACTTCATTTTCAAATTGTAGATTGAAAAGGTTTGGCTTTGACACGTTCAAGTAAGTTGAGGGGGAAAAGAGGTGCTTCTGATGAGCTAGTATTAAGGAAACCTTGTCCAATAGTCCAGCAGAGAGCACTAAATTACCCAAAAGATCCACAAGTTCCTCTTTAAACACCAGCATATTTGTTCCTCCTGCAATCGTACGAGGCCTGGTCAAGGGCTGAGGTCACTGGATAGGTTCAAGAGCAGATAACAACTGGCCAGTCGTGAGGTTCAGTGGTGCACCAGTAATGTACACACACACGCACTGTACATGTAGAAAAAATACTTTTACCTTGACACGTGAGGCACAGACTAGACACAGACTAGGGCTTTAATTGTGGGAAGCAGAGAAATAGTTTTCCGTGATGCAGACCTTAGAAAAGTAATCACTAAAGCCCTGCAAGGCTCCATGTGCTAATTTACATTCTACTTCTACAATAAATTAGCATGCTCCTTTATTCTTTTCCCCTCAAACTTGAAACAAATGCAGGAAAATCTAAAATAATTAATTTCAAAGGATGGGAATTAAATAACATTTCCATCTAAGCATTCCGATGCAATTTGCATTTTGATTCCTGCGATTTCTGCACTTCTTTTGTTTTGCTCCCTCTCTCTCTCTCTCTCTATCTCTCTCTCTCTCTCTCTCTCTCCCTCTCTCTCTCTCTCTCTCTCTCTCTCTCTCTCTCTTTCTCTCTCTCAAGGTTCTCGCTTTAATATCAGCGTGGATCAAAAGCCTTTCATTAAGGTTTTCTGCACTCCTTCCAGCATTGTTTGGCTCCTAGGATAACAACAAAGTGCTTTCCCCTACTCCAGGGCCAGGTTAGCCGAGAAGAAAGGAACGGTTATTCCTGGGCTAAGTTCACATCAAACACAAGGGACTCCAAGTGAGAGAAGATGAAAGCGCCAGGCCTGACCCGGAAGATTAGACCAACACTGCTGCCAGCTCTGTAGCACCCAGGGGCCATTCTCACTCTGGGATCCTACCCCTCCTCTTCATACAGCACAATGGACTTTAGCACAGAACAAGCCCAGAAGAAGAAGAGAGTAAAATATTAGGAGAGAAGGAGACGAAGAAGCAGACAGAGCTAGAGCAGAGAAACAAAGATACAAAGGAGCAGGGCAAGGCAGACAAAGAAGAAGAGAGGGAAATGGATGAGAGGGAAGACAGAAGAAAGAAAAATGCAATATAATTACAGGAGTGTAAAACTATCCCAACCTACTTTTCTCGCCTCTGCTGCCGCCTCCTCTGACAGATAGTGGTGAGGCAAGGAATAATGCAGATTATCATAATTGCTTAAGTGTGTGTGAATATTCATGATTTCTCCAGCCTTATTATAGCAACAAATTCACACCACAATGAATGTAAATACATTGTGATTATTTTACATAGTGCAACGCCCCCAATTCTTCTCCCCCTCTGTGTGTGTGTGTGTGTGTGTGTGTGTGTGTGTGTGTGTGTGTGTGTGTGTGTGTGTGTGTGTGTGTGTGTGTGTGTGGACTGCAGCTGCGGGTGTCAAGGTTGGGTGCTATCTCTAACTGGCCCTAATCAGCTGGCCGAGCTGTTGCCATGCATCACATACTGTACAGAGGAGAGGAAAAGTGTGATGTGAAAGAAAGGGGTATGATGGAGTAAGTAAGAAGTGGGGAATTAGGAGGGTGTACAGGCGCAACAAGAACAATGTGACCAGTAAGCAAAGTAAGCAAGGAAGGTGGGGAAAAGATTATGGGAGAAAGTGATTGAAAAGAATAAAAAAAAAAGAAGGAATGGAAGAGGGTTCCTCCAAACACAAAATGCACTTTACCCTCATGGTCAGGAGTTTGTAGAAAGGGGAGAGGGTTAAAGAAAGAGGGACAAAGAAAAACAGAATGTGGATGAAAGAAAACATGAGTATGGGATGTTGAGGTGTTGAAATTAGGGGTATGAAGGAGTGCGGTTGGGGCACATGGGACATACAAGGCACATAGCGTTGTAATATCAAGATCCTCCCCCCTCAACCACAAACACACACACACACACACACGGAGGCCCCCTCCTGCTCCTGTGCCCATGCTTCTGAGGTGCCAGATGGCACAGGACGAACCCTCCTTCGGGGAAACAGTGTGGTGACCCCTCCCTCTCTCACCCATACTTTCTCACACATTGAAGACACATGGAAACAAAGATGGGGGGAGGGGGGGGGGGGGGGGGGGTGAGGTTATCAGTGATGCCCATCAAAGCATACACACACATACACACACACACACACACACACACACACACACAAGCTATGCACGGACTAACTCCCAAGATGCAGCGATTTCAAGGCATGCCATGACATATTCTGAAGAAAGCGAAGACTTTGAATAGCCCCTCAAAAATGTGGCTAGCCTGTGGGCCTGCCTCACGGACAGTGCCCTACATCAAACATTAGCTGCCTTCACTTTGCCACCTGAAGATGCTATCTCACCTCCGCCTGCATGGTACACAGTGACCCGCCCCTCAGACCTCTGCAGCAACAGGACCTAAGAATCCTGTCCAAAAACGTTGTTAAGGAGTGGCTGTGGTGGTTATGGGTGAACAGTCCAGAGAAAGAGAGAGACAGAGATAGAGGAGATAGGAAGTTCAGGAATGAATGTGGGTGAAATTACAAGAGCTGAAGCATATTGTTGTTGCTGATGGTGGCCATATTAATCAAAGCATCTCCATGGCTTATGTCATATGAGTGGTGGCTATGAAACAGTTCCATAATTTGCTATATGTAATAACACCAGTTTATTACAGCTTAGTTCTTATGTCCATAGTTTTGGCCATCATTTCCATCAGCATGATAACATTGCACCAAATTAAAGGTCCCATGTTATAAATAATAAAGCAGGTCAAGGTGCCATATAAATACTGTGAAAGTATCAAAATGCTCAATCCACAGAGAAATGCAACGATCCTGAAAATGAGCATAAATATGGGACCTAAAATTGCTGAGATCTGAAAGTGATAACACGTAGAGGTGTGTCAGGGCAAGAAACACAAGTGGCCAGACGGGTTTTAAAGAAGCCAACAGCATAGCTGTCTGAAGCACTTGTTTCGTATTTGCACGCCCAACATTTTCTGCAATAACCCCTCATTGCCCAAAATCCTGTTTTACAGCTACAACAAGTAAGGAGGTCAAAACTGACTTAAGAGACCAGTCTGTAAAGTGCTTTGAATGTTTACAACAAACAGTTTGGATAATCATTTTATTTTTCGCCCTTGTTTTCTGTTCCAAATAAGTTCTGCTTACCATGTGGTTTGTAGAAAAAAAATGTGATTGTCTGGCTGCTTAGTAATGTGCCTGCATTCCCAGATCTCAGCAAATTAACTTGGAAGAAACAATGTTATTATCAAGTTCAAATTTATTTGAACCCACAGAGTCAAACGATGAACCACAGTCAGTGTAGAATTAACAATGTCCAGCTAATTCACGACGCCTAACAGTACAGTAGGGCAGTTGCATTTGAGGGCAGCAAACAGCCTTATTTTTATCAGCAAAGTGTCCATGTATGATGTAAAATGCTTCCACACATTACTTATCAGATAGATTTATAACAGTAGCCTAGTTTAATGAGGGCAACAGGACATGTACTGAGTCAGCAGAGACGGAGACTGAGAGTGCATATAACAAACACCTTCTGCTAGAGTCTTGGACTTTTTGTGCTTATATAATGTGTGTTTTTGAATTTGAACACATGATTACAGATTAACTATTTAATTTTATCCCACATTTAAAAGGTATAGCTAAAATTTTGATACTTCAATTTGAATCTCTTCTGAGCCATTCAATGATATTTAGCCACAGTTACATCCAAAATACCTTTGTCTTTCCACAGCTAAAGAGTGACCTATTTGATTTCGTCTCACTCATTTCTCTGCGCGCCGGCTTGGACGGAAATACTGCACTGGGAGGACAGGCCAAGCCATCCCAACGGGCTCCACCACTTATCACCAGCCTTCTGAGATTCCACCAAGATTCACCCCCTTAAGAATAATCTCACCCAAAGGCACAATGGAGCATTGGGGGGGGGGGGACAGATTATTTAGAAAGACACAGGGAGGGTAAGGGATAGTTTGAGGGGTAATGAGAAAGAAAACAAAGAGGAAAAGGGGGAGACAAGAGAGAGAGAGAGAGAGAGAGAGAGAGAGAGAGATGCGGGATGGAGAGAATAAAGGGAGAGGGAAGGAGGAGGGTGGAATGGGGATGAAGGGCAGAGAGAAAGCGAGGCGAGAGGAAGTCTTTTGATGTGTTTCCTTCGCCAGAGCGGGCATCAGGGCGATGGCGGATCCGAGGCTGGCCCCGCTGCTTGAAGGGACTCACTGGTTTATTAAACGCTCCCTCCGCCCCCATGCCTCCGAGCATGATGGGATTAATGCTGGCATAACCCTTTACTTAATTCATTACAGGGGGACGCCGGCTAATTTGATTTGATATTATTTTAATAAAGTTCTGTGATGATTTGGAAGATTGTTTCAGGCTATCAGAAATAATTTTCCAGTTATTACCGCCGTTCAGGCAAGTCCTTTGATAGCGGCAGTCAGTCTTGGTGTGTGCAGAATACATTAGCCGTAAGTGCAAGTACTTTAGCTACAAAGCTACTGAAGAAATACTAATAATGAGACCACTCTGAATTGCTGAGTGTTGTGAAATGATGTTCAGATGTGCTGTGGGCAGGCGCCACGTAAGACAAACATGACAGAAGAAGAAGAAGAAGAAGAAGAAATAGAGAAAGGGACAGAGCAGAGGAGAGATATTCTGAATGCATTGAGTTTACACATGTCACCATTTTTAAATCTCTTAGGGATACATGGTTGCCTTTCAGAGGAGCACCAGTGCTTTGTGTTATTCATGTGGTTATTGAAGAGTCTACTGCTAGCGTGGGTGTCTCAGAACAAAAAGATGGACAATTTTCTTTTTTCATTGCTGTGGATTTTGTTTGTCAGTGCACAAATGATCAGATGTAGAGCATGAATAAAAAAATGCCATGCTACATGTTATACTTTGAAAATATCTAACAGTTTGATGCACATTTTTGGCAGTATGTTGTACATGTTTCTGCTATATTTAGCATATTCTATTGCTGTGTGTTTTGCTTAGTTTGTACAGTAGGCTAGTAGAATAATTAGGTTCTGAATCTGTCTCAGTAATATATTGGTCCCTCTGTGTTAGAATAATCCTGTTTTCCACCAAGCCTTTTGTCCACCTCATGTCATGAGCCGTTGCCATGTTGCATATAATCCTGCCACTGTCTCTTTACCTATTTACATATTCCTCAAGATAATTGGAGACACTGTAGATGTCTCACACTATTTCCTTAAGCCTGCGTCCTCCAGACCCTGCAAGTTTTGGAAGAGAAGGGAAAGAAATGAAGGTTCGGGGGTTCGGGGAGGGGGTCGAACTGTATGGTAGTGACAGTGTTTTTGTTTTGTTTTTCCTTAAACCCCAAATGACACACATTTCCCTCTGAAAAGATAAGCCCTCAGTCAAAGGCCGCGGGAGATGTCTGGGACCCTGTGAAAGAAATGGAGAATTACCTACCAGGGGTCTGGCATGAAGAGAGGGGGGGGGGGAGAGGTGGGGGTTACCCTTATTCATTAGTCCGTCTGGGGTCCAAGGCGGGGTCACACAATGTGACGGTTGTTCTCCAGACCCCCAGACCCCAGCAGACACGTTTAATGGCCACCGTTTCCCCTCCAGACAGAGAGAGAAAGAGAGGGAGGGGGACGGAGGTTGGAGTGAAGGTGACAGAGGGGGACGGACTTTAAGAGACTAATGAAGAAAAAGGTAACAAGAAAAAGTGAAAACTATACAGAGAGAAAGTAACAGAGCAAGATATAGGAAGAGGAAATGAAGACGGGGGGGGATTTAGTTGGACCAGCACTTAGAGTCATTGAGGTTCTCACTCGGAGCCATGGGAGAGAAACGGCAGAGCATTCCATCTCTGGATGCCATCTTCTCTGTTTTTTCACGAGCTTAAAGGTTCAGAGGTCACAATTTAGAACAATTATTGGGGTCAGAGTTCATGGTTTCGTGGGTAAGTGGAATCACACAAACGTGGAATTTCATGGTCCAAAACAACTGCTTGAAGTGCTTATATTATTCTTTTTGGCTTTTTCCCTTTCCTTTATTGTGTTTTATATTTTTTTTTGCATGTTATAGGTTTACAAAGTGAAAAAGCCCAAAGTCCACTCCAAAGGGACTTACCATCTTCATCAGAAAACACTGTTCACCAACTGCTCCAAACAGCTCTGTTGTAGTCCAGCCTTTACTTCAGTGACGAACGTGCGTCACTTTGTAACACGTTATAATGCTCGCCTAGCTGCTAGCGTGGCACGCCCTCATACTGTGATGTAGATCATAGTAGTTCTTACCTAGCTACTGTGCATGTGCGACTCCCAACAAAGATGGAACAGAAGTGCGATGCATCACTCTGAGGCTAAAACAGAGAGCTCAACACACAGGGTGAAAAGAGGAGCTGCACTAGAAAAAAAATATGGTGTTTTTTGAAAATTAAACCATGTAAACCTATCCTGGTACAACCTCTAAATACAATTATGAACCTGAAAATGAGCATAATATGAGCACTTTAACTAAAAAACTCTTAAACTCTTTATCACTACAGTTTCCACTTTACATAAATACTTCAACAGCACTTGACATAACCGTCTATAAAATCCAATTCAAACTTTTATGTAATGATCAAGATCAACACCTGCAAACCGAAAGGGATCATGTGCAACTTCCCATCGCTTATGGAAATGGAATGCAAATCGTATGTATATCACTCTGTATTTTAGTTCCATATGTGTGCTTTAACCAAGGCATTTGATAATGTCAAAATGTCAGAGGTTTCGGTAATAGCTAGCTTTCTTTAAGTTCATTATATCCGCGGAGATATGCTGCTCCAGGTTCAGTGGTGTGGCCCCAGGCAGAAATCAATGTCCGCAAAAAGGTTTTTTGATACCACAGCAAGTAATGAAGGTTACAGCTAAGGGCACGCATTAACACAATTTCGCCGAAATATGCAGAGTTCATGTGCATATGTTCCGATATTAAATCAAAAACTCAAATGTCAAGTGTAAATGCATGCAGATACAAGCAAACAGGGCAGAGATGCTGATACTGATACTATGACTGCAAGGCTCAGCGAGGTATATGCATTCAGTTAATGTGACTGATGCTTAATATTAAGCCTGTCCCAAGAATCAATTCTAGTGTTAACCATCTGTTATGAAAACATGAATATCATATAACAATTAAGATGTTAGAAAGATAAATTGTTTGCATTTGTAGTCCAAAACCATTCACAGAACTAGACTCTAAACTATAGAAATACGTATATACTGTCCATGTATGTCATGAAAATTAACACGTGCTCTGAACAAAGCATAATGGATAATGACAAATGATTTTTATCTAATGGACTGTTTTTCTACCATTTACAAAAAGGTTTGAGAGAGAATTAAAAAAATATATAACATTAACTACCTAGGTATCCTTTTCTACATCCATCTCCAGAGGTTCCCTCTTAGTCCCTAGTGTGAAAGGTAGTAATTTGTCACTTTACGCCGGCTCCAATTAGATTAATTGCATTAGACAGGCTAGTTTAGTGAAACCCCCTCCTCTGGAGCTGAGAGACATGGGTTTTCTGTCTTCTTTTCTTCTCTCCGTCCTTTATACACTGTTTCTATCCCCAAAGGTTTTAGTCATGATCTTGAAAGATTTTGTGATCCACTGTTGAATCATATATTGCATATAGAGGGAGAAAAATACATTATTTTAGAAAGAAACGCGTTTCCAAGTGTAGTTAAACATCCAGGACACTAATTATTTATTTAGAGTTGCTTTTATTATTTATCAAAGTTGCAGCAATAAAACAAATGCAAACAGATACCTGCCCTAACCACTTACATGTATGAACCATGCAAAAGAACTTGTCCCCTCCCCCCGCCCATAAAATCCTCCTTGCCTGCACCTTCCTCTTAAAAGTCTGGTGGCCAAAACACATGTTGGTGCTGCCAAAGCCTTAGTTAGCGCCGTTCGCCTCTGCTGACTAGAGCAAGAAGATTAGGGGTCATGTCAGCTCCAGATTATTGGAGGATTTTACATTTATAAACCTGTGCTGGCTCTAATTTAACTGCACCTTCAGGGACCTTAAAGCGCGGCAGGAATGAGAGAAACAGATGTGGGGCCCTGTTAATGGGGAAATAGCAGCGCAGGGATGGCCCCGCAGTCACTTGAAAAGAGCCAGAAAAGCTGTGGACACAAAGACATGGCCAGACAGCCTCGCTTATGCCCCCATATTATTTCTCTGTCTCTTTTTCTTTTACTTGTTCTGATTTTCCCCTTTCCTCTCCACCACTTCCACACTGTTTCTCCCTCAATCTCCTCTTTCCTCTCTTGCCACTTCCTCTCCCCTGCCCTTTCTTCCCCTGTCTCCCATTCTCAGGTGGAGCTCTGCTAGAGCGGGCCGGGTTTCAAGCCATGTACTGTTGTGTGGGTTCCCTGCCAAGCGCTCAGCGTCCAGGGATACTCGCCTGGCACTGGCGCACTGGCTGGGGCCCAGGCCTCTGTAGCTTGTGCTCTGGTCAGCTGGCAGAGCAGTTGAAAGTTAAACACCTTGGACTGTGAAATCAAAGGCATTGCAGTGATTTGACTTGTACGATCTTTGCAGGATATAATGTCACAGAGTCCTGAGGTGAAGAAGGATGAAATGGGTCGAGATTATGGGATGTGAGATATTGTGTCCTGCTGCTGTTGCTGTACGCTTCTGAAGGAGAGACAAGATAGATCACTGCAGGGCAAATAATACTGACCGTGAAGAAAGTGAGAGCTGAGATAAGGCACGATATTCTGGCTATTTTGCTGGTTGATATTTCTGTGAATACTGATTTACCCTTGTTTACCTTCTGTCCATCTGAATCTCTGTCAGTATCCCTTCTTTGGGGTTTCAGCCTGAAATGGGTCAGAGTTTAAAGGGATCTGCTTCCCATTTGAGGGCCCTCAGCCGTCACCATGCCTAATGACAGAGGGGACTGGATTCCTCTCCCTTTCTAAGTCTGACAAATCTCACGATGGATGGACCAGCTACCACAGAGAGGGCTGTACAACTGCAGATTGCTGGGTTACAGAGCTGCCCATACATCCATACAAACTACTGTAATGCGCACTATGTTTCGATATGCTGGAGAAAATACCCTGTGGAGTTTTCTTGTAAACAAAGTTATGTTTACAGTGTTTCTCAGCAAATCTTATATTTTGCAGAGTCCTGCACTGGGTCAGATCGGCCTGTAAGAACTAACTAACTTAAAGGTATAGTGGAGGATTTTCCCGAATTTTAGAAAAGAACCGCCCTCTCCACTTTTTGAAAATGCGCAACACCCTACCTGCTCCCGAGAGGGAACGCCTATTAAACGTGTGCACGAGAGAGCATGCACGAGCGTAGTTCTCCTCGTGCACGCTCTGTTTACAAGTTGCTGTCGGCATGGCTCTACAAGCCTACTTTCCAAAAGAAGATTAGCACTTTTCCACTATGTCAGACTCGCCACCGGTAAGTGGAAATCTATTTACGACAAGCATCTCTATAGCTAACTTTAGCATGCTACAGGCCAACAAACAATCTATCGCCAAGAGCGGGGAGGCAGCAGTCGGAGGCTTTTATATACTGTCTATGGTCGGAGGCTGTGG